>JAABKJ010002992.1:0-26781 GCA_011634705.1 Andricus grossulariae
TTGATTCCTCCACCCTGGTGTCGCCATACAACCCCGGTGGGTGAAACTAGTGCAGTTGTCACGGTCTCAGAAGTAAATGCGTGGGTTAAGTACCACCCCATGCGAGCTCGCAGGATAAGAAGAATATATCATAAAAAAAAACAGATCTAAGTGTTAGAATTTATAAATACAATACGGCCGTACATAGCACCACAAGGGTTAGTTCGGCTTACCTGAATTGATTTGAGCCCACAAAACCACGAGGAATGGAGGCGGTGACATGCGAGAGAATTTGGGGGAAAAACGTAAGGGCTTTCGTCGTAGACCGTGTTTTGTGATCGTCAGTATACGAATTAGGGACGGAAGACGGATAATAAGTAGGCTCATACCATGAGGAGGGATCCCCTAGAGAGGGGAGGGTAGAGGAACAAAAGATAGTCATCTCCTCTTCAATAATCTTTCTCAAACCCTTGCATGCCCAGCGTACTGTAGAATTATGCAAGCTTTTTTTAGTATGAATTACGGGGCCCCACAAGGGTATTCGTAACAATATTCTACAGGTAACCGAGTTGAAGTCGCAAAATTTCACCACAATTCACCACATTTCCACAACCGCAGCGGAATACCATCGGGAAGGGCACCGCATGATCTGCCGGACGATCCAGGGGGTGATTGGGATGATGCACGGAGAAGCTTGGGCATCCCACTTCAGCTAGCCCTGGAGGAATCGGATTGTGCGAGAACCTGAGAATTGTCCGGCCGGAGAACTAGGAACCCAGTAGCCAGGAGAGGGACCATCGCCCTGCCGTATCCAACAGCAGCAGAGTTTAAGGTTTCACCGAAACCGCTAACCAAGGAGTGACGCACTGAAAAAACGGTTCACCGGGTGTGACCGGTTGAAAGGGACACCCAAACTCGTTTCAAGCCAGCCGGCATGGCTAAAGATCCACCCTACCCTGCTCACGCGGAGGCGGGACCGAGCCGACGGGACTCGGTGTCCAGTAGGGACAGCTCAGAGAGACATTGGATGAAGGAGGGAGCAAGCGACGAATCCCCGAGCTTGAAGTACCGTAACCGGCCACCCAAGCACATCATAAAGGAGGCTAAGCGTAAGGTCCGCGCGGAAGACGGCCGACGTCGCTGGAAGAAGAAGATGAGGCGTCTTGGAGGCTTTCGCCAACACCGCAGAGTGGAGGCCGAAGCGGTGAAGAGAACGTCTAGACCCACCAGAGATACCGGGACATCCCCAAGGAGGCTGTTTATCCTAGAGGCGCACCCCAGATCAGTCAGCGATAGCGGCCGCGGATCCGCATGAGGAGCCTCAAGACTTTTATTTTTTCTTATGCGACTAGCAGCGTAAAAACCAGGACTATTTTTGTGTTCTTTTCAGTATTCTTTCTAGCGGTAATTATGTTCTTCTTTTGCTTCGCTCGTAAAGAGTAATATTTTTCTTTTAATTTACGAAAGTTGTTTCAATGGAAGGTCCATCAATAAATGAGATACCATGAAAATCGTTCTCTTTTATTTACCAGAGCCTAGAGTAACTGGGAGGGACAAAAAGAATTGGATATCGGTTGGGAAGTCAGGGATAGGTTAGTAGTGGTTTTTCTTCTTTTCAGTCAGGAACTAGAATAGCCCAGATGATCCAGGTTAAGGAAATAGGTTCCTGAGAGGCAAGAAGCAAGAGCTACACAGGTCAGGTTTCCCAAAATCGAGGATCCTCAGGTGTTCAACCTTAAGGGTTTATTATTATTATTAATATTATTAATCTTCTTCCTTCATTGGTACGAACCAGGTTGAAACGCGGGACTGGGGCGGCTGACGGAGTTGCGAAGAGACGAAGACGTCGTGGGAAGCGAAGCCAGTAGACTGCTGCTAGGCCCGGGAGAGTTGTAACGAAATTTTGAAAATAAAATCCTGTACAGTAAAAAAACTTTACGGGATCTTGCCAAAGGTAAATTATAGACCAATAAAGTGACGCTTACCTGACTAAACAAGGTACTCGCAAGTCAACAGCCCCAACTTAGAAAATGAGTTGGGATAAGTTATACGTCTTGTATACAAATTTATTTGGAATGATAAAGGAATCCTATCTAGCTTTAATGAGAGGTTAGAAGTGGAATACAAAGTATTGCCAGAAACCGGTGTCGCAACGCAGGCTGGGAGGGGTAGGCTCTGGACGAACCACCGAATGCGACAACGGACACATATTCCCGCATCCCTTTTCACTGGATTCAAAGCTGGAGAGAAGCCAACACCAGACGTCAACTCACGAACGAACTGACAGTTCATAAACAACGGGCAGACGACACCGAAAGTCGACCATCTGCCAGCGACCGTAGAAAAGATGACTCATAACTCCACCGCCAGTTACGAGAAGCAGCACTAGCACGGTTGTCATAGTAACAGGCAACAAGCTCGATGCGGTGGGTCCGATAATAGTCACGAGAGGTCGTACCGCACAGGCCAGCCACCACCTAAAAGGGCGGCCATGTTATAAACAGCAGTCAGGCGACCATGTCAGAATCAGTGTTCAGACGGTCAATGCAAGTCGCAGTATTCCGTGAAACGGACCCAATCGGCACGACGGACGCAGGGACGGAAACGCACATTGACGGTCGCTGCTCATTGGACATTTTCCGCTTCTCCAAGCCAATCAACGGACGTCACAAAAAAAATCTGCAAGGTCCGGTAGAAAGTGGCAAAACGGGAACGGAGCGGGCGAGGACCGGTCAGTGGGTTCTGTGCTTGGCTCGACGGTAACGTTGGCGTGACCGGGAAACCAAACAAAAATACGACAAATTTTGCATATTGCATTCAATTGTAAATTAACGGAGAAATAAATCCTAACGACAAAGTCGCCTCGGCCCGACGCGACGGCTCGGAGGTAAGTGGTCGCTTATTAACCACTCCCAAGTGCCTTCCCCGTTTCGACGCTTTAATCACGCGCGTGACGACACCGCATGTCTCAAGAAACGTTTGGCTCAAGGTCCGACTTTAGTAAAGTTGAGGCGAGCGTCCCCAAAGGAGGCCAGGCAAGGACACGCTGGGAAGGATGCCGGACGGCGTCAGGGCAAAGCGCGGGTGTCTCTTTTGATTGTTGATGAAGTGCTAATTGATTTTTTTGGTTATTTTAAAAACATATTCATAGCTGCAAATTGAGAACGTATACTCCGAAGTGTTTCTCTCTCACTCACATGAGTTTCCATCTGCCCTCTTGTGATAATCAGTGAGCTGGCCCACCTGCCGGTCGTGATAGAACCGGATCCAAAAAGGCTCGGATAGAGTTGTCCCTATCTGGCGCCTTTGAAAAAAGAGTGCGACCCACAGACTCGGTTCATCCCGATGATTGTGTTGCGGTTAAGTGACAAGTGAGTGACAGCGATTTTTATATTCGGATGTCCATGATGAGTCATCCCCAGGCATGTACCGACTATAAGTGAATTTTTGGAAAACCCCGTTATAAGCCCTTTACCGAATGTTGATAGCTGCTAACATGTAATTAGTTCCAAAAGCGCTACACTGACATGTAAATAGTTCCGCAAATAGCCACTCAATAACGCACAATGGTTTTTCTAACCCTACTGTTGGGAAAAATAATGACACCAGATGGCACTATAGTTTGGACCGAAACCTATTTGAAATTTGACGCCATACGATATTACTAATCACAGCCCAAGCAGATGACTGTCACGCTAGTCGTATAAACGTCTCTGAAGCTAGCACGAACTTTTTTTAAATTTAAATTGAAAACTATTTTATAATCAGGCAATTATTCAGGAATCTAAGGGCCGTAATTCCTAAATTTTGAGCTCTGCAATTTTGTATAAGAAACAGGTTGAGCGCTGACTTCACGTGAAGCTATATCTATAACGTAAAAGCTGTTAATTCAATCTGAATCGAAGTTTTTTAGAAATTAAGGGCTCACTTGGGGCTGACGATTCTCACTAGGCCCAATCACGCAGTCCAATTTTTTTTTTCAACGATGCGCGCTCTAGTTTTACATGCAAAGCTGGCCTCACCACATATATAACTCCGAAACCAGTGCTGCAATCAATCCTGAAATCAAACTTAAATTAAGGGCTCATTAAGGGCTAAAAAGAACCCCAGGTCCCAAATTTTTGACATTGCAATTTTTTGTAAAAAAAATGTCTTGCGTGCTGCCTTCATATGAAGCTAGCACCACACCGCTATACTCATATAACTCTTGATCGATCCTGGTTTTCCTTAGAAATAAGAGGTTATTAGGGGCTCTTCAATGGTCATAAAAGATCTTATCATCTTAGTACGTTTTTTCAAACTTCAGAATCTAGTTCTCAAAAATATTTATGTCAATTAGAATGATTCATTGAATATGTAGAAAAATGGTCATTTTTCATTTATTGTCAAAATACCATTTTTGACTGTTACGTAACAATATAGTAATTTTGCTCGACTAAAATATGAATTGAAATAATGTTGTATACATATGGGTTAATTAAATAGAAATTCACGTTATAGATCTTGAGTTTTCATCAGTTTCGTCATGCAAACCCAGGTGAAAAAGTTGTATATAGTTTATATATGGTTTATGTATGGTGGACAAGACAATGATATTTTACATTTGTTGCATAAATTTTTCTGTATGATATAAATTAAAAATATCAGTGTTTTCTCCAGTATATATAAACTATACATAACTTTTACACCTGGGAATAAATGTTACATTTTTCTTACCCTTGAATTTTGAAAAATAAATTTTCGATAGAAAAATAAAATTATTCAATACATTTATTTGTCTAACAAGTTCAAAAAACGCGATTATTAAAATGCGACTGGCAAATCATAATTTTCGAGGATGAAATAAAAAAGTAACTAATTTAATACAAAAAAGTAGCAAAAGTGAAATATTTCTGACCCGAAAAGTAAGTAAAAGTGTATTATTTTTTTTGCAATTAAAATAATAATATAACATTAAAAAAAATGGTTAGAAGTCCGGGTGAATTTCAAAATTCAAAAAATCAAAGGAAAATACAAATTTCGAGCACATTTACTTCAGAGCTATTATTTTTCCTGCAGATTTTCCAATTGCGAAATTGTGAAATTTTAAATATTTAAATTCGAAACTGCCACATCGTGACACTCGTGATACGCGCTCGATTTTTGACAGATATTTTTAAACGTATATTTATTTTATGATTTTCCTTACCATAAAAAGCTACAATAGAATCTTTGTTTTCATATTATTTTTAATTAATAAATCCACAACTCCAACAAGTTTTCTCTCAGACTTTTTACGTATCTCGAGACTTTTGGCGTGATATGGAAGTTTTCAATTTTTGCATTTCAATTTCAAAAAATAAATTAAAAACTAGGAGAGCTGTCAAAAAATGGTTCAAACAAATGTTGTAGGATTCTTTGAACGCTGAAATTCTTTTAAAAACTTTTTCCCACATTTCGCGTCGTTCGGTTCGAAATTTTTATTTCTTGATTTTCCTCATAGTACTTTCGACAAATAAAACCAAAATGACAAGTCTTATCAAAAAATGGTAGAAAGAAATGTTGTAGGACTTATTAAAACATATTAAGCTCATTTAGACTTTTTCTCGTATTTTGCGTCATTTGGTTCAAAATTTGAATTTTGGATTTTCCCATAGAATTTTCAATGAATAAAAGAAAAATGAAGAGTACTACCTATACATGATTAGGACAAATTTTTGAAGACTTTTTAGAATCTGCAATTCACCGTTGAAACTTTTCACGCATCACGTCGTTTGGCTAAAAATTTGATTGTTCTATTTTTTAATGGTATTTTCGATAAATAAAATTAAAATGACATGTCCTATTAAAAAATAGTTTCGAAAAATACTATAGGAGTTTTTGAAAGCTATAATTACTTCCTGAGACTTTTCCCATATTTTGCGTCGTTTGGCTCAAAATTTGAATTTTCGAGTTTTCCATAGTATTTTCGAATAATAGAACGAAAATATCAATCCTTATCAGAAAATGGTTCAGAGAAAAATTATAGATGTTCTTAAAAACAATAATTCTTCCTTAAAACTTTTTTATTTATCTGTCGTCGTTTGGCTTAAAATTAGAATTTTCGACTTATTCAATTCCGATGTGTAATTCAATTTGTAATTATTTGATCTTGAAAACTGCATTGTAACATTCTTTAAATTGTGAATGTACGGCTGAATCGAAATCTTAATTGAATAATATGGTACCATTCGATTGAAATACAAGAAGAAAAATCAATTTAATAAATTTGATGCATAATATCTAATGCCCCTTTACAAATTTAATTACAAAATTTCTGTAAAGGCAGCTCATAAATAAACTTCTCTATATATTCTATTGTGATTATTTTTTTCAAAATTTGTTGGACAATTTTGATTTCAAAAATTCATACCGTCGAACGAGATAAGTTTTTTTCGTCGCGGATATTTTTGGCGGGATTTTCTTTTTTTGTAAAATATTTCTTTTCATATCCAATTAAGGTGAAATTTGTAATGCCCAGTTTAAATGTCTTCAAAATCGAAGAAATAAAAAATCAAGGCCTTTCACATTAGAACAATTACCCCATCATCCAACATCTGGAGTGACAATAAAGTTGAAAAAGCAAATAAAAAATATCATAATCGAGTATAATGGGAATATTTTCTTATATAAATTGATTTTATGCCTATATGAAGTTAAAATGCTTCAAATTTTAGAGTAATAAACTCCAGAGGAAATTTCCAAACTGGAACCCAAACCGACAAAAGATGGTTTCGAATAAAGTATCATACATCACTCGTAGGATTACACATGTCTTCACTTAGGCAATTTTTTCATTGAAAAAATTATCTGCACCTAATTAAAATCTTATCACTTTGACGATAAAAATAAACTTATAAGAATTAAAAGTCACTTCAAAGACAGAAGATTTTATAACATAATATTTTTCTATGTTTCAAATTCTTTCATGAGAAGTAATCTTTTTGAAAATCCAGTCAGTCTATGTACAAGAAAAAATAATTTACCAATTTCATTAACAAAAAAATGCTTTCTTTCATTATAATTTTAGTCTCTTACACGAATAAGACATCTTTGAAAGGATGCCCAGAACGATTCTAAACGATCGAAAATGTTCGGGGCTGACTCAGATTTTTATCAAAGCGCTATTTGAAAAAAGTAATTTCTTTTTCCTCGGTTGACGTGAAGAAATTTTTTCCCCTGACCTGGTTTAGGAAATATAAATATAATTATCTCAAAAGAGCAGCATTAAAACATTTAATCTTTTTGATAACGATTAAGATACCAGATATACATTCCAACGAAATACCAGAATATTCATCACATGCTCTGTGAACCAAATTCTTCATTGACGCATAAAGCAGTTTTTCCACTGATTGCAAAAAATGGATATCAGTTATACTCTAGTCTTTGCCTTGATGGTTGTCCTTGATTCTATTGGTAAATATAATACTATATTATATTTATAATCTTGATCACTTTTTTAAGCTTTCCGCAAATAACAATTTGTCCGACATAATCCTTATTCTATTCCAATTGATATTATTTTCAAAACTCTATTTGAAATAAATTTCCTATTCATACGGAATTTATGCGAATTTCAGAAACACAAAGTACATTGATTTTAGTGAAAGCGGAAATTTGTCTGCTCTCAAAATCAAAGACGAAAGAATTTTTCGAATCTTATTATTTTAAGCATGTCAAACTGCGAATATTCGCTCAGGCTGATATGCGCGAGCGCATTAGAATCTAGCTGAACATCTGATGATGGCAGCAAAATATTGGACCGTTCAAAGTTTTAAAATCGTGCCTGACATTTTCTCGCAACCTGATAATATTTTTATTTCGAAGTTTTTGTTAGCTTGGCTTAAAACTTATTTTATTTCTCCGTAATTTCTACAAATGAAAAATTTGTACGTGATGGTTGGTTTTTGTATGACACTTGAAAGTCATGACGTCAAACGGTTAATTCAATTATGTCAAAATCCTTGAACGTATGAATAGTACCATTACACAAGGTATCATTTCCCTCGGACTTGGTGTACGAAACGCCACCTGCTGTAAATTATTTTTACAGTTTTGCGTCAAAAACAATAGACGATAGTTTCGTACCCCAACTTCGAGCAAGATGGAACGCCATCTTGAAATTAGCTGCAAGAAAATCAAACACAGAGTTTTTACTGTGCTTCTAAGATCCTCCCTATAAGTATCCCAGTTTATCAGCTATCAAGAAGAAGCATATCTGTCTATGATCCGATAAGGACATATTGAGCGGTCCATGCAATCCCTTGAACACTTCGCTAATACTTATCGAACATCAGGTCGAATAAATCACCTCGTCATATCTAGATATCACAAAGGTAGGTGCCTTATCCCGATGCAATACACTAAAATCAGTAGCCATTCATTCTCTACTTCTCAGATAGTGATGGGTCATGGGAGTCAAATGGTTGGTACGCCAAGTAAATCACTATAGATAAGCGCATATGTTAGTTATATGAGACACTTCTCAAGAGCCACCGTGCAAACCCTTCTGCATTCAATACTTTCCAAAGCATTTTTCCATAATAAAATGTTGCAGATTTCATTACACCATTTCGTTATACCAAGAACTAAAGGGAATTGTCATGGAGATAATGAAAACCATTTTTATAGTACAAGAGGCATTTTCGATAGTCTATGGATCTTGGAAGCCCGTCGAAAAATAATGAGACTTGCTAGAATCTTTGACACGGGTTACGGCGCGAC
Source organism: Andricus grossulariae (assembly GCA_011634705.1). Taxonomy (NCBI): domain Eukaryota; kingdom Metazoa; phylum Arthropoda; class Insecta; order Hymenoptera; family Cynipidae; genus Andricus; species Andricus grossulariae. The sequence continues at coordinate 8,725 of JAABKJ010002992.1, forward strand.
GTCCGACTAAAGAAACTGTCTCTTAAAAAGTGTCAGAAAAGAGTTTTGTTATTTCTCTCGACAACGATTTACACAAAAAGTCAACGTTTTTGAGCATTTTTGTAAATAGCTTCGTATAAAGTACGTAGGCATCTTATAGATAATGGGACCCTACTACACTGTTGTTCAGGAATGCTTTACGGACACCTTTGTCAAGCACCTAAAATCCATCTTCAAAACTAGCCTAAATTTAACCAACAAGATCAAGGCCATTAACACCTACCCATTACGACCCTCACCTACTCTTTCCGGATCACAAAATGATCTAACAGCGACCTGCGAAATTTCGACAGATCTATCCGCATGCAAATAAAGAAACATCGGATGCACCTTACAAATTCGTCATCTGAAATTCAGCTAGGGGGCTGAGACGTTTCGGATGTCTGTCAATTGTATGCATTACAGACCACATAACTGAACACATATTTAAATAGCAACCAGGACAATCCACCTAATAATACCATCTGTGAAAAAGGTAAGAATTACATGCCTCTGAATCTCATTGATTCTAATGGTACGAACATTCATCTATGAACATATTGGCATGGGAATAGAGACAGAACTTATTACACGGACAACATTCAGTGTATAAGATCAACATGACGTGGATAGTGAGGCATCCAACTTTTGGCTAAGTTGGGCTGAACTCTTTCCTGAAGCGGAAGAATTTATTGTATCGATAAAATATAGGGTAATTATCAGGAGAAATTAGCAGAAGCATATACTTCACTTACCTGTGGAAGATCAATGCCGGATATGTGGTGCTCGCAAAGAATCCATCGAGCACATGGCTGAAGAAAGTGAGCTAATGACGAGTATACTCAAATACACCATCATGTTGCAGTAAGTCCCAGTGTGTATCCTCAAAAACGAGAGCCTATTTTAAGATCGAACTATCCCTACGAACTACACGGTTGTTCACGATAGGCCGAAAATTGTGGTGTTTGATAAGATTTCAAAGTTATCGGCGTGACAGTAGAATAAGGTATAATATTCATCCTCTCGAAATTGCAGCTGCGGATAACGTCCTCGCAAGGATTGGTTTGATTGTAAATTTCAAATTCGAAATTTTTTCATGTTCCGAATTTTAGTACCTACATAGAATTTCAATAAGTTACGTTTTTGTTATAAATTTCAAAATCTGATAAAAACTCGCACTTCATTCCACATTTATATTTACATTATTTTTATAATTTTTAGTTTTGTTATAATACCTACGTAGAGCTTTGAAGAATTATGTATTTATATCATAAATTCAAAATTAAAAGACTCCCCATTATTTATTTATTATAATTTATTTCATGAAGATGAAAAATGCAAAAATGTTCACAGACACTTATAAATTAAATGTTTTTTTTTTCGTAATTTCTATTTCCGATAATTCGAATTTGAGTTATTTGCCGTCAATTTCATTCGCAAGCTTGTTCAGACTTCGAAACGTCTGTTGTAATGGTCTGCTAAAAAGCCACAGCAGACAACAGCGCTGCCACGTTCCATCAGTTTTTTGTTGTTGAAATCTTCGATTTATATGATTCTGCTACAGAACGTGGTGAAACATTTTTATGTTTTGCAACATGACGCGGAATTATTATAAGTGTAAAAAAGTTGAAGAGCATTAAAGAATCTTGGATTTTACTCAACGCATGTTCCCCCTTAAAGATGTTAAAGCCGTCCGTTACATATCACTTTTTATAAACAGGATTTATTTTGTTTTATTTGTTCACTCCTCATATATCAACATATTTAAAACAAAATGAAACCTATTTCTTCTTACAGAATTAAGTTCCCAGTTCGACTGTTTGCCCAATGGCGAACCTATTCCTGTTTTTCCTCGTGTCGGAGAATCATCTTCTTCTGGAAGACAACATTCTCTTGACAAGTCTCTCGTTCCAGCCAGACCTTATTCACCGGGCAGGGATCCTTCTCCGGCCGAGCCTCATCTTCGTGATAGATCCAGATCTCCTTCTACCGAGCATATAGCTGCACCTATCAGCTTGGCTTTTTCTGACGTATGTGGATATCCACTTGACCAACTTCAATTTATTCGGCTTTCTCCCAATCAGAATCCGCACCGGATATTTGAATTTCGAAGATACGCTTTTCCTACGGATAAGATGATTCGAATACTCATAGGACGGCATCGTTATGCGCCCATGCCATCCCAAGAACAAATTGTATTAACAACATGCGATGGTGACGTCTTTGCATTTGTGAAGAGTAGTTATTTTCTTGCAGGAATGTATACATATAAGGTTGGGTCTACAATTAAATTACGGGCAAAGATAAACATGGAAAGCCACAGGGTTACCCCGCTGACCAAAGATGAAGTCAGGGACACTCCAGTAGGCATTCATCACCCAATCATAATTCGTTTTAAAGTAGAGCATGTTAACCACAATTCTTCACGCCATTAATTCAATTACAAAAAAATTAAATTGTTTATGATCCAAAGTTGTCTCAAAATGTTAAGTGTAACTTGTAATTACAAATAATAATAAAAAGTCAATGATTTATGGTTTCCAGACCGCAGGGTTTCTTCAATTCCCTAGCCAGTCTTTCGAGAACAAATATAAAGAATTTCCGTTTCCATTACAAAACGAAAATATTTTTTGTGTAAAACTTTTGTAGTTTTATAATGATTTGCCCAAAATAATTTCCCTATGAGGGAGAGCACCTTCATGTGAAGGAGAAAAAATTCCAGTGTTAAGAAAATATTTTATTAAATTAGTCAGTGAGCTTTATAGTACTCTGCTGAGTTTTACTCAACTTGCGAGAAGCACTATCTTAAAGTTACTGCTTATTCTTTTTAAAATAAAAAATGAAAGATATTAAAATGATTTGTAAAGAATAAAATGTACATTTGACAAAGCAGCTACGTTTTCAAGATGAATTTTTAACAACAAAAAAATGAATTTTCTTGAAAACAGTTGAACTTCAAACAAAAATAATCGCATAAAATAAAATGGAAATTGACGGAAAAATTTTGTGGGCAGCTTGGCGGTTCAAATTTTGTTTAGTAACACGTCTTTTTCCCCTTGAATTGTATTTTTTGCTAGTCCTAAATTTAACTGTGTTCACCATATTATAATTATACATTGTTATTGTGAAATATTGATTTTATTATTATACATTTGTCATTATGAAACACTCTCTAGAGTTGAAAATTTAATAAAATTCGCAGTACAAAATTCTTTCCAGTGTAATATGGTTTCAAATTGGTTTAAGACAAGTGTAATCTTTTTGATTTTAGTAAAAATGGTTTGTATTTCGAAATCATAAAATTTCGCGATTCACCAACTTTTTTCGCTGTAAGTTGCGCATTAAGTAACTCTCGTGATTTCTTGGCGCTTATTACTTCTTCAAGTTCATTCAGAAATTTGCACCTGTAATATAAGATTGTGTCTTTCGTGAAGTTTAATTAAAAAAATTAACTAGATAGTAAGATCCAATTTTTACTTTAGCAATTCTGTTTTCAAATTCGAGAATTCTGTGTTTTGTCTGGAGATTTCTTTATTCAAATTGAGTTTGGTTCCCAGTTCAATCCTGAAAAAGTGATAAATAAAGGCAAGTTTGAAAACGACGGTATTTGTTTATTATATATGCTTTTGCTTAACTTTGATTATTAGTTTTAATTATCAGTCGATAAGATAATTTATTTCAATTCAGACCTTACCTAATGCTTTTACCATCGGCTAAAAATTGCAAATTAATATTCCTTCTATCATGAATTCTCAAACATAAGTATTTGTTTATCTTTAGAAAAACTGGTTTTAACCATCTTGATGGCTTATCAAATTTGACATTTCTTTTCGAATCGAACCTATTGCTAATTAAAATTAATAACAAAGTGATAAATCAGCAGGTTTATAAAGACTTTTGAAAAATCAAACAACATTTACCATGGTCTTTCAATTTCCTGTTCAAATTTTCCTTTTCCTTTCTCTGAATCTTTATTGTTCCTCGATTCAATTTTTCCCTGATCTTTCTTACTGCCACATTTTATTGATTTGGGAGTTTCTTTACCTGTCGAGCTATGGCGTTTTTAAAAAATATGGAAATTAGGTAATTACAAATTGAAAAATATTCTCAAAATTTTCAATATGCTTTGTATATATGTGTGCGATAACTTAATAGGAAATTATTTTCAGAAGTATGTACCCATAGTAAGATTTATTTGTACCAGGAAAAAATTGTCTCACTAAGTGATCTCCATTGGTTTCCTGTGTAAAATGAATGATAGAAAAATGTAAAGCAGTTCATTGCTTTGAATAAAAATATAAAAATTTGCATAATTTTATAATTTAACAGTTTTTATGAAACTGAATTAATGAAGCGGAATTAAAAATAAGCTGAAAGTATTATTATATATTTTGAATGATCTCTAAAAATTGCATAGAATTATATAATTATACCGTACATTAGAAACTATTTCTAGTTCAGTCTGCTTTGAATTTTTGGTCCAAAGCCAAAGATGTGGAATTCCCACAGGAGTATCAATGTAAATTCCTCCAAGCTGATTGTACGATAATCTTACAAAAATTAAAATTAACAGCCATGAATAAAAAACTTCATGTAATGAAAAAATATAAAATATCTAATATTTTTAATAAATTTATATTATTGAAAATATGTTTGTACTTTATTTCACCTTCTTCGCTCATAACCATTCCATTTCCCATTGAGTCAAAAATGGCTGTAATTTGAGGCTCTCTCGAAACTCCTATAATATCCTTTCCTCCGGGTGTGAAGACAATGTACAATGTGATCTTAAAAATTATTATTATAATTAATGTTTATTCCTTCTTTTATTTAAAAGTTATTACGGTATTATTCTTTTACAATGTCTAAGTCATTACGCTTTCGTTTCTTTGATCTGAGAACTTCAATTGCCAACCTGCTATTTGGATAAAAAACTTTACCACCACCATCCGGGTGGAAATCCAAAAGTACTTTTGTCCTATCTTCGTCATAATACTTACTTCCTGATAGCCTATGCCTCTGAAACCTATGAGTACAAATAAACATTAGAGGGGTCCTAAAATGAATTGGGAATTATTTTGCTTTAAATTCTCATGCTCTCTAAATTGTTCAAACAGAATATTGTTATTATTAATAATAAACTATTTAAACAATCTTTTTTTTAGTTTTTGTTAATTAATTATTTCCTTGCTGCAACCAAAACGTTTCGACGACTTCCAAATAGTGCAAAACTTCCGAGGAATTCAGCAGAATTGAGGGAATTTTAGGAATTAGGAGAATTCAAGGAACTTAACAAATTCAGAATATTCAAGGATGTTAGAGAATTCAAATAATTCAGGAATGCGGAATATTAAAGGAATTTAGAATATTCATGGAACTCAGGGAATTAGGAGAATTTCAGGGATTTTAGATTATTTAGGGAATTCAAGGAATTAACAATTTTCCACGAATTCAGGGGATCCAGAGAACTCGAAGAATTTCAGGAACCCAGAATATTCAAGACATTCAAAGATTGCTGGAAATTCGAAATATTCAGCAAATTCGAAATATTTATGGATTTCAGGGAAATCAGAAAAATGAAAGATTTGAGAGAAATTAGGAATTCCCAGAAGTTAAGGAATTTAGAGAATTCAGAGAATTTAAGTAATTTAGAGATTTTCAGGAATTGAAACAATGCAGGTAATTTAGAATATTCAAGAAATTCTGAGAATTCTTAATTTTCAACGAATTCAGAGATTTTCAAGAATTCAGGCGGGTATTCAGAATTTCAGGATTTTCCAAGAATTCAGTGAATTCGTGAAATTCGGGGAATTCAGAGAAATCAGGGATTACAGAGAATTCAGATATTTTTAGGAATTCAGAGAAATGTAGGTTGGTAGGGAATAAAGAGAATTTCAGGGATTGCAGAGCGTTTAGGGAATTTAAGAAATTCCGAATATTCGAGGTATTTCCGAAATTCAAAAGTTCGAAGAATCAAGAGAATTCGTAACATTCAGCGATACTAGAGAATGTAAGGAATTTGAAATACTGATGGAATTCAGAATATTCGAAGATTTCAGGGATTTTAAATAATTTCCGAATATTTAGGAAATTCCAGAATTTACTGGAATTTGGATAATTCAAAGCATTCAGAGAATTCAAAAAAATTAAGGATTTCAAGATATTTAAAAAATTTAAAGAATTTCAGGGATCGCTGATCATTTAGGTGATTCCGGAAATTTAGAGAATTCTGAGAAATTTAGGAATTCAAAACATTTAAAGAATTCCCCAACTCGAAAACATTCAAGGATTTCAAGAAATTCAGAGAAATCATAGATTTGGGATATGTCCAGGAATTCAGAGATTTATAGAAATTTAGAGAATTCAAGAAATAGAGAGAATTTAGAATATTCGAGGAATTTAAGAAATTTAGAATATTCACAAATTGAGTAAATTCAGAATATATCAAAGGATTTCCCAGATTACAGACAACTTTCAGGAATTCAGAGATTTTAAAGATTTTAGCGAATTCCGAATATTCTAGGAATTCATGGATTTCAAAAATTTTGGAGCATTTAGGGAATTTAAGAAATTAATCAAATTTGAGTAACCCACAACATTCCGAATATTCAAGGAATTCAGAGTATTCTAGAAATTCGGATTATTCAAGGATTCAAAAATTCCAGGAATTTTAAGCATTTCAGGGATTTCAGAGCATTAAGAAAATTCTAGGAATTCAGAGAATTAAAAAATTGTCAGCGCATTAAGAGCATTCAGGAAATTTATGAAATTGAAGAAATTAAAGGAGTTCTAAGAATTCATCAAAATTCGAGCGATTTGAGGAATTCAGGGAATTCAGAAAATTCTAAGAATTTCAGGATTGCAGAACATTAAAAGAATTCAGAATATTCAAGGATTTCAAGAAATTCAGAGAAATCATAGATTTAGGATATTTCAGGGAATTGACAGAATCTTAAAAATTTCAAAAATGCAAGGAATTCAGAGAATTTAGAGTATTCAAGGAACTTAAGAAATTTAGAATATTCAAAAAATGCAGGCAATTCAAATATTGAAGGAATTCAGGCAATTCAGAATATATTAACGGATTTCAAAGATTACAGATAATTTTAACGAATTCAGAGGTTTTAAAGATATTACAGAATTTCGAATGTTCTAGGAATTCAAGGATTTTATTAATTTTGGAACATTTAGGGAATTCAAGAAATTAATCAAATTTGAGGAACTCGCAGAATTCCATATATTCAAGGATTTCAGAGAAGCCAACGAATTTATAAAATTCCGAATATTCGAGGAATTCAGAATATTTGAGGAATTTTAGGATATCAGGAAAATCAAAGAATTCAAGAATTTCAGGAAAATGAAGCATTTCAGGATTTTAGAGCACTGAGAAAATTCAAGGAATTCAGAGAATTTCAGATTTTTCACAGCATTAGCGGAATCGAGGAAATTGATCAAAGTGAGGGAATTGAAGGAGTTCAAAGAATTCATCAAAATTCAAGCGATTTAAGGAATTCAGGGAATTCAGAAAGTTCAAAGAATTTCAGGATTGCAGAACATTAAAAGAATTCAGGAAATTCAGAATATTCAAGGATTTCAGATTTCCGAGAATTCAAGGAATTCAGTGATTTTGAGGAATTTAGGGATTTTGGAAAATTTATATTGCTCTAAATGCAAAACGCTTAATTTGGAAACAGAAATCAAACAATTTTCTTTATTGAATTACAAACAAAAAATTCCAAATGAGGCAACTCATTTCATTTTGACTTTATAATTTTCCATTCCTATTCACTGGTATAACGATACACAGTTAACAAAAGTTTAACAAAAGTAAGAATTTCCATACTACGTAGAACTAAAATTTCATTTTAGAAGAAAATTGGTTGATACTGTGAAATATTGATGCATTAGAGATAAAATATTTGTCTGATTACCAATCTAAATGTGGTTTGGCCGTTTGTGTCTGGTATTGGACAATTTTCCTCGTGGACCTTTTAGTGGGCATTATCGTCCAGCCGAGCTTCGCGAAGAGCTCGTTCGATAATTGGTACTCGATCGGATTTGGAGTACCTGAAACGGGAATTCGGAGAGGATGAGCCAGCCGGAACGGAAGTGCGATTCTGACAATAAATCATATTGCAATTGCATTGCCTCCGCGCCGCGCCGTACTGGATGCAAAATATTTGCCACTCGCTTTTAGGAAAATATAGAGGAGTGCCAAAAACGTTATTTCCACCGGAAATTTTTATTTATCACCCAATCGACTTTTTGAGAGGAAAACGCATCGCAGGTACAATTTTTCAACGGGTGGCAGTACAGAACTAGATGACCAACAAAATGAGACTTTTCGAAAGGAACAAAAAAACATTCTGTTACATCGAAATCACTATTTATCGATAAATCAAATGTCCACTCCCGAGCTGTTCTTGAATGGAGGCCAACAAAGTTTCAAAAAAGAAAAAAGGTATCGTAATTGTGAGAAATGAATGTGGAAGTTTACAATCTCAAGGTCACACTAACCTAAAATCAGACTAGTCTTAACTGCTGGTTGCGATAAGAAATTAGTGAAAGTAGGCGCCACGCGCTAACGAAAAAGGTTTCGTAGTTTCTCCTATCAGCCCTTATTTCTCCTCCTCAATCTTCACTCTTCGTTTTTCCTCCCATCCCAAACTTTGTCCTCCTCTATTGCTCCCGCTCCTTACTTTCCGAGTTTTCACTCCCTCTCCTCTGCTTCCCTTCCCCAACCATCACTTTCTCGTCTTCACAGCAACGTAATACCCTACTAGCACTTCCTTCACTTTCCTTACTATTCAACCTCACTTCCCTTCCTCGTTTTCAATCATTTTCCCTTTTTTCCCCCCCCCCCTCCCCTCCCGCCCACCCGCAAAGGCTTCTCTCAACGATCGCTGACATTCCGCTTCAACCTGAGACGAACGAGGACGATGTTCGGAGCTGCAGACCTCCCCAATAAAATCGTTACCACCGAGACGACACTGCTTCCCCGTTTACACGCAAAAATCCCCGCCCAACTATTGAAACCAGAAGGGCCCTAAACCACGACCTCAGCACTCAATTCGCAAGACGTATCTTGCAAATAAATGGGTGGAGGCCCATCTGAATAATTATATCGAGGATCCTTCAAACCCGCCTCTATGGCCGAAGACCCCGAGCAAAAAGCCTCTGGTAGTTGCACAGTTCCCTCCGTAAACACACCGCGTCAATCACTGAGGAATCAGAAGGTACTGTCTCTAATTTTTTTCCTGCGGGCAGGTCCACCTTCGCCTGCACCTCTAATGATTAATTTAGTCGGTGTGCGTCCTTGCGGACAATGTCCAGGACCTGGAACATCGAGCGTCCTCCCAGCCACCAGGCCTGAATCTCTTGCGAGAAAGCTCGCAGGACTTATTCTAATTTCTTTCGCAAAAAATAAATTCTGCATATCCTTTCCGTATAGGATCAGAAAATTATAATTTGCTTTATCTCATTTTCCCAAGTATTTTTCTCGATTCAGCAATATCATATATCAATTGGTAATTTATAGCAGTTCTTAGTACTAGGAAAAATACGCATAACGTACCATAGTAATATTAGGCGAAAAATATTTTTTTCCTGTCTGACAATTTTACTTATTGAACATTTATTTAAAAAAATTGTTTATAACAATAGCAATTATTCATATATAGATATTTTGTTAGTAGAAAGCTCTAAAATATCGAACAACAATTATAGTCGCAATAAATTTGATTCCTGTGCACAAATCGCAGATTTGTTTAATTATATAACAAACTTGTTCGCAACAAATAAGTTAATCATGAAATGGATTAAGTATGTTCTTTTAGTACATATGCATTTATTTTGATCGATTCTAAGTTTACTTAAGTAATTTTTTCAGAGTGAAAAATTATTGGGTTCAAATAGTATATTATGCACCTAGGGGGTGAAGAGGGGATTTTTCGACGAGTACTGAAAACATACACAAGTCGAAAAAGTGCCTCCCCCCTTGGTGCATACGACACTGTTTATAACAAATGGATGATTTCAGACATTTCTCGAAATACAGTCATTATTTCAGTCTATACTAGATTCTGAATAAAAAAGCATGAAATTTATTTTAACTTGTTCCAAATGATCAAAAATGATTTAGGGTAACTTATCATAAATTGAACAAAATTCAATTTAAAAATGTCTATACATTTGCGGAAATTTATGGACATTTTAGGTCATTTATGGTAATTTTACAGGTAAATACATCAACTTGCCATAAATTACCCAACATTCATTTTTTAAATTTTTCATAAATTTCCGGAAATTTATGAACAGTTTCGGTCATTTATGGTTATGGTAACTTATCATAAATTATCCTAAATTCATTTTCAAACATTTCCAGAAATTTATGAAAATTTTTGGTCATTCATGGTAGTTTTACACCTAAATATAGTAACTTACCGTAAATTATCCGGAATTCATTTGTAAAAATTTCCGGAAATTTATGGAAATTTTAGGTAATTTACATTAATTTGGTCAGTTATATGTGGTAACTTTCCATAAATAACCGCAAGATTCTATTATTTGCAACCAAAATTTCGTCACAGTTTTTACGGTGAGTGGGCTGATAATCGTAAAATGCGAGCTCATAGATGTATAATTGTCATTATTCACTTCTGACGTCACTTTTCAGTCCCCAAGAAGTAAAAAGTACTTGTTACTTCTGTGGGAGTAAAATGTAGAGCTTTAGTCCCGCTTCATAAGCGTCGAAAAGCACTGAAATCATGCATGTGTCATAAAAACACTTTTTTTTGTTCACGAATTTCACGGGGTTTTATTTCATTGACGTAGATTGCCAAGTGTATTTCCACGTAGATATTTTCACTCGGACTCAGCATATGGGCTACCTCCTGCACTTGGTTAGCAAAAAAGATATGAGGTCCCTGATAGGTGTCTTTGAACTTATTTCTGGATTTCTATCCAGAAGTGTGAACTTTACAACTTTAGTCTATCTCCTGTGATGTTCGAAGAGTTCTTTCTCACAAATCAGGTGTCGGTCAACCCTTCCCTGCTGGTGTGTCATCCTTGAGATAAGTGTCTTATGCTTCTGACGGTACGAATGATAATTCCTTTATTAGGGTCTTATTGTGCCAAGAGTATAGAGTGACAAAAAAACTAATCCCTTTTTATATTTTCAAGATTATTGAGATTGTTTATTAATTTATGAATTCACCCTATACTTATATTTTATTATTAATATTCATATACTAGAATATTCTGGAAATTAATCTGAAAATGTTTCCATTTTGACGTATCACTTTCTGCTTACGAGATATATTATATTTATCCTAATTTTGAACCTTCGAAACAATCTTTTAAATATTTGGAATCATCTAAACCAATAGATTCTGAATTTTTAGCTTTCAAATGTTTGTCTGAAAAATTAGAAGAATTAAATGGATTTTACGTTGAAAAATAAATACAAATATTCCTTGAAAAGTTATGAACTACGTATTTTTCGCATATTTCAACTTTCTTCTCCATGAGTCAGGGAACACCTGATCAGGTATCTGCGGCTTAAAAAAATCTTCTGGGAGGGGGCGGTCTACCTAACGAAACTTTGAATTTTGGCTACTTTTTGATCGCCCCACTTGAAGTCGGATGATTTGCATGGCAAAGCTGCGTGCTTTAAAGTCAGAAAGTATTTAACGAATTAGTTTTGTGTATGGGAGTTCTATGTAGAAGATTCTATGGAAGTTCTAGATGATATTTGCACTGACAAGGGGACCTTTAGGTATGCTTTTTGTTTATTTCGATTGATACCCTCTTCAATGAAAGGTTTCAACGAAACTAGAGGTTTTCTGAGAAAAATCAAGTAGAGGCAATTTTGAGCCATTTTCGAGAAAAATGCATTTACAGAATTGCGAATGAATGGTCATAGAGCTGGCGTAAAATTATTCCCGAGCGTCGGTAGCTCACCTGATAGAGCGCTTGGATGACAACTGGAAGGTTGCGCGTTTAATTCTCGCCGCCCGTACTTTTTGTTATTTATCGAAATGCTTATTTATTCCATTTATGAATAATAATCATTAAAATTATGCCATTTAATAATTATTTTTAATAAAAAATCCGTTTATCGCATTTTTATTATCTCTTCTTTGGAAAATTGTACATTTTATTTAAATGCTTCCCAGTGGGCCCAAAATTTGCGACGTCTTTACGACAACTTTACGGCATCCTATGTCCATGTCGTTAAGATGTCTTCACGATATCGTAAAAACTTCGTATGATCTGACGATGTCTACGATATCGTAGACACCTTACCGACATGGGCATAGGATGTCGTAAAGTTGTCGTAAAGACTGGAGTACAGAATAAAAGTTGTAAATATAGTCAGAAAACGCCCAGGCTAGAGCATCAAGGCCTAGGTGGGAAGAACACATAAAAAGTGGTTGAAGCGTTATCGAAAAATACAATACTATCGATTCATGGACTAACGACCGCTTCACTGAGGCTCGCCAGAGTAATCAGCAAGTCACAACAAGAAATTTACAGCAGTGGGGTTTTTCTGCTGCAAGCCAGTTCCTAGATATAAAATTCAAATCTTCTGAATCGTGGGTTCAGGAATTTAAAAGGAAACATTGGATTCATCAGCAAAAACTAATGAAGTACGTGTCCGAGAGGGAAACTGTCACAATTAAGAAAACCTTGGCCTCTGCAGAAAATTTTCGAACACATAGACGCTTAGTAATTCTAAAATTCAAGAAGGATTTCATCATTAATACGGACCAAATAGGTATGTTAACAAATTTGTATATTTTTTTCTTTTAATATTTCTAAACTTTCTAACCTTTTAATCTTCATTAATAATCTTTAACAAATTTCTATATTCTTTTTCTTCTCATCTTTTTAATCTGCTAATCTTCATCAATGATCTTTAACCTATTTTAATTTTTTTCTTCTAATCTTTTTAATATTGTTCTTAATTGAAGTAAAATCTCATATAATTAATGTCATTTACATTTTTTTCAGGGTGCCATTATCAGTCCAATTTCAATAGGACGTTCGCCGAAAGAGGATCGAAAACCGTGTTTTTGAAGAAGAAGGACATGAAAAAAGTTACTAATTCCTACACTGCGCAGTGTGCAATTACTCTTTCTGGGCAATGGTTACCCCTCGGTTTCGTGTGCTTGCAAGAGTTAACAGGTACAATTGGGCCTAGGGTTCAAAAAACTGTGAATGAGTATGCTAAAAAGTACTCGAACTTCCTTATGACGTCCTCGAAATTCTTCTGCTAGTCGATTCTTGGGAAGGGCAGTCTAATCAGTGCGTGTATGATGAGATGCTCGAGCTGGTCAATGAAGGTTTACCGAAGCGCACGATCAAAGTAATTCCACCAAAATGTACTCCTTTGCGCCAACTTTGTGATGTGCATTTTTACAAGCAAGAAGAGAATTCTATTAAGCATCATCAAAACTGTTCTTACTTTATTAAACAAGATCGGGAAATCAATTCCAGTGAGGATAGTATGACAATAAATTAAATTGCTCACCATCAATTGTTCTCTCCGACATTTTGTAATATGTTACATTATGCTTGGTATGCTTCGAAAGTCTGTGATGATAGGGAAATTTTTATAAATTTGAATGATGTATGCTTTCCCATCGATCTTCTAAGAAAACTATGTAAATGTAACATTGTTCCCGAAAATGGCTCAAAATTGCGTCTTCTTGACTTTTTCCAGAAAATCTCTGGTAGGTACCATTCATTAAGGAGAATATCAATTCAAACAAAAAAAGTATATCTAAAGGTCCCCGTATGAAAGCCAAAGGAGTATACAATGTAACGTCTGGAGCAGAATCAGTTTCAGAAGCTCTCCAGAAACGCGGCAAGAATTGTTGAAGAAATAGGCAATCGCAATGTTTAACGTGATGTCAGCGATGATCATTGCTCAGAAAAAACATATCATGAATTGTGATATTGCAAAAGGAACCTTCGATAATCTACATTCTGTATACCAGCAGAAATAGGAATTGAAAAAAATCTGGCGAAAGTTTTAGGAACTTTACCGACGAAATTTCGTAACTTTCGTCAAGCATCGCTGTGGGTGGATGAATCAAAACAAACACTACCAAATATGATGGCGCTCTTATTGGATGAAGAAGCAAGTTTGACGTCATTTGCATATTCGGAGAGTGCGTTTCTCGCTTTCTCTAAAAGTACCTCCTAATCAGACGATCAGAAGAAGGAACAGAAGCTCAAGAGAAAAAAGTTCGACATCAAGAAAGTTGTTTGTTATAGTTGCCATAACGACAGACACCTTGCTCGAAATTGCCGTTCTCGCAAATTGGAAAATAAATGACCTAATACAGGATCATAAAAAAATGAGAATCAGTCCGGATTTAGTATAGAGCGACAAGCAGTGCTACTTGGTTTGGCAGATTCCAGTGGAATTCCAGAAGCAGTAAAAACTGCAATTTACGCTTTGAACCGAAATCTTATCAGCCTAGCTCAAAAGAAGAAGAAAGGCTACTACATGTGCAGGGCTAGAGTTCAGAATTTTAATTTGAAGCACTTATTCTGTTCGTTTCTTTTATTTTTTGTAACAATCCGGACTCGTCAAGACGTTGTGGGATGTCTAGAGACTTCTTTAAATTTCAAGAATCCTGTGTATTTTATAGTTACGTTAACTCATGCTTTCACCTAAAAATATACAGGAATCACTACTGCCCCCCTGCCGATTGAACGGCACTCAAACGGCACTGCTCAGTGCCGTTTCAGTGCTGCTCGTTTAAAGCTACTCAGATTCCAGATTTAAATATCTGCAGAAGTTCCCTTTATACCTGCGCCTAGGCTACCAAGTAGACCAGCCGAAAGGGATTACAAATTATAAATTAAAATTTGTAAAATTTTGAAATTACCGCTGCGAAAGTTAGACATTCAGAATCTACGGGTTTAGATAATCTCAGATATCTAACATTTTTTTTTAGAAGTTTAAAATTGGAATGAATATAATGTATCTCGTAAATGGAATGAGATACGCTAAAATAGACAACGTTTCTGAATTCAACTCCAGAATAGTATATTAGTATATAATTTATAATTATAAAATATATATAATGAGAAAATTCATAAATTAAAAAAAGTGTTAATAATTTGAAGAAAATTTTAAAAAGGAATTCGGTTGGTGGCGGCCAACTACTGTAAATCACTCTGCCCGCCCGGTACGTGACGAATACAACATAATAATGTGAATTTATTGACGCCCATCAGCTTAGTTGGACAAAAGTTAGGTTAATATTTCATGAATAGGTGATACACGAATGTCGCTTAATAGAACTATTTTTCATATTTAGATGCAGTTACTTATAGTTATGCGCATATGTACGTATTGATTGTTCGAGGCAAACTTCGACTTCATTCAGCGATGGAATTTTCTTTCTTTCAGCGACGGATTTTGAAGAAGAAAAATAATGTTTGAGTTTGAGTCCCCTGTCAACTTAACCTTAAATTTATAGTCTTTACTATGCGTTCAAGTACTTGATTTAAAATTGAAAAACAACCTAATTATCTCATTTCTAATTCAAATTTCACACTCTCTGTATTACTCAGAATCAGAATGTAACTTGATAAATTTCAATTTAAAAAAATCAAATTTGACCAATGAGCAGATGTTATTTGGTATCGAAAGAACATACAGCAGGTAGACAGACAAGCCATTGGTTCCTGAATCGGTGGCGGGAGATCTCTACTCGAGATCTCAAAATGATCAACAAGGTTGGCCATATGGATGGAGTATTGCTTACGAAATCGCTCTCTAACGTTACTGAAAAAAAGGATTACGTTGATTCCAAAATTCTTAAAGTTCACACAAAGCACGGTACAAGGATATTAGCTGAGTTGTTGAATCAATTTCTATTATATTACATTACATTACATTACATTACATTACATTACACTGCTCTATTTTTATTACATCGGAGGACCCTACAATCATTTTGAACTTAAATATATGGAATAACTATCATTACCTTTATAAATTACCTGTGCTGCAAGAAGTTTGTTAGAAATAAATTATTTAAAATGTGAAAAACTGTGTATTTATTTAATTGTATGTGCTCCAATTAATTTTAGTATTATTTAGATGGACTGAATTCAAAATCTGAAATATTTGCTCGCTATTGTTCGTCTCAACGTTGGTTTTTTGAGACATCGATGGGTTGAATTCAAAATCCTAAACACTGATTACAGTGCGCACCCTTATGTGCCTTATAAGTCCACTGTGCTTATGTAAGTATCGTAGGAGTCTACTGCGCATCCATAAGTATGGAAGAAGTGCATTGCGCATCTGTAAGTATTGTAGAAGCCTACCACAGAGCTATAAGTGTCGAGAGTTAACCTAACATGGAACGTATTCATACATATTCTATTCTAACAAATGATGGCGGCACTGTAAACTTATCATAGAAACTTAGTTGACATTTCGACAAATATATGACGTCATAACTCGATCAGTAAATTTGTTAGTTAATATTTTTATTATTGGGTGGTGCCACTGGTGCGGGATCTACATTACTGGCTGAAGGTAATAATATTTCTGATGATAGGTGGCGCCACTGTGAACCCATCCTAGAAACTTAGTTGACATTTCGACAAATGTATGACGTCATAACTCGATCAGTAAATTTGTTAGTTAATATTTCTATTATTAGGTGGTGCCACTGGTGCGAGATCTACATTAGCGGCTAAAGTTAATCATATATCTGATAATAGGTGGCGCCACTGTGAACTTATCCTAGAAACTTAGTTGATATTTCGATCAATGCATGACGTCACAACTCTACCATTACCGAATGAAGGTAACTTAACATGAAAGAGAACCTTGCTCAGCCGATAAATTTTGTAGGAATGTGCATTACCGACGGAAGGTAACTTAGCATGAAACAGAACCCTGCTCGGTTGGTAAGTGGCGTCATAGCCCCATAACTCTACTACTTCCAAGATACTCCATGGACAATTGATTCTCCTCTCACATTTATTTCATTTCTTGATGATTTTCCTCCTTTCGAAACACTTTCATCATTTTTTGGGGTAAAAACACAGTAAACTCATTTTGCAGGTCAAGAGTGATTCTGGATCCATATTTCATATTCACTTTCCTCACACCCGTAATATCATATAGTTTATTTTTCTCCAGATCATTCAGCTTCTTCACTGATCTTCTCCACATCCAAGTTTGTTTAATTCCTCAAATTTAATTATTTACATTCTCATTCATGAGAGTGTAATGTAATAATCCAAATTTTCGTTCTCTATTTTTTAACTGATCTTTACGTTTCAGCACTCACTGTATGCCTGTATGTATGGTTACCTGAATGACGTAGCTACGCTAACTTTTGAAGGATTTGTCCAATCGAATCAGCCTTTGATACACTTTTTAGAGTGCCAAAATGAAGTTAAAGTTCGTTAACCAGGTACACGACTGAAATACTTGCAAATTATCCTAATGCCATTTTTAATTTCGACAAAAATTTAAAAAGTTATATGCTTTTCAACATTTTGACAATTTTCAAAAAATAGAAAAAAATATTTTTTTGATAGGTTAAGAAATATCAATCCAAATTTTTACTAGATATAAAGTATATTTTTAAACTATACCTATAAAATTTTTTAATTTGGCCAAAATTCAGAAAGGTAGATCATTTTCAAAAATATGCAATTTTTGTTTTTAAGAGATCCGTAAGTTTAAATCGTAGAGCTAGAAAAATATATACTAGGTTAGGATCGAAATACGTAAATAATGTAATCGAAATGTAAGAAAAAATGTAATAGAGGAATAAGTAAGAAATAAAAGACAATATAGTTTTTGTAAAGACGGAGCGGTATGCCCCATCTCCATCTTGGAAACTTTGTGAACGCACACATTAAGAATTACAATGCAACACATCGGAGCCCTTCTAGAAATAATCAATTGAACACTATTCAGAACGATTCACAGTTGTCAAAATTTCAATCGTTTTCAATCGTTCCTAATCGGTGTACCATTTGTTAATCGAT
>JAABKJ010002993.1:0-26780 GCA_011634705.1 Andricus grossulariae
TTAGTGTTTTCGGGATCTTGTATACCTCTTTCCAAAAAGTCTCTACCTCGTTGGGCTTGGGTGGATTTTTGACAGAAGCAGGGTGATCACTGAAGAGGCGAGATGGGTCAGCGAGAAACTGTTGATTCTCCCTAATCCACCTTTCCGTCTTCTGTATTCTCTTCCTTGCGTCAGATAACACCCGTATTTTGTCAACTAAGCGCTGCTTGATTGTCAACAGCTTTGACTTATTCAGTGTATGATTGAAGATCCTTAGTTCTTGAGCAAACTTTTTAACCCTTTCCGTGAACGGCCTACCAGATGTTATGTACTCATTTAAACACTGAATACGAGACGCATTCTGTCTTGCCCATCCAACCTTCTTATTCAGTTGATACAAGCGTCTCTTGATCTTTCGATCCACCGTGGGTTTTAGCCTTCGATTTGAATCAGCCAATGCGCTCGCAGCACCATAAATTGAACAACAGATGGTCCATAGGTCAGACTCCTCCGAGATATCCTCACGAAGAGAGGCATCCATTTCAGCCAGATCTTGGGGCTTAGGAGGAACCTGTATGTCAATGTTCCTCCTTGTCCTGAAATTGCTATCATCTCTCAGAAAGTGTCTGCTTTCCGCGGTTGGTATTAATGTCGCTTCCTCATCTTCGGCTGCAGCTTGATCAAGCAGCGGTTGAGAAAGCGCTCCGCTTACATATCCATTTTTCAAGAGGTAGGCGTGTTGATTTCGCAAAGACTGATGCGAAACGTGCTGAAGCTTTGGGTGTTTCGGGCACCGCAGAGCGTGCATACGCGTGATGAAGCCTCCACGAACAGGGATAATGCTGGCATCGTAATAGTCTAGCACGTAATCCTTGAGTTGATTCGTCCACTCAATGTGGGCGTTTCACAGGTTCGTCGTTGTGTTTCGATCTAAATTATTTGCAGCACCCCGAACTCTACGGTGATCAGCACTGTTTGCCAACCGATTGTCGGGTGCTCTGCGCGTTCGATCGTTTTGAACCGCATCTACAACTTTTTGGTGGTTCAGTGGCGTTATTGTTATTCCGACGAGCAGCTGGGAAAAGGGTTTGTCCGTCCTTGTAAAGCCCCACATGCAAGGATAAGGTTGCATACTCTGAGAGGTCGCTCGTTATCTCAAAAAAAATATATATATTTATATAAGTGACGTAGATGTTTCATAATAATGATTCAATTAAAATTTTTAATAATTGTTCAAACAATATGTAAATTCTTGAGAGAAAAATCAGTTTTCGTATGAATGACTAATTGTTCGATTAAACATATAAAAAAGATCCTTTCAATGAGTTAGTAGAAGAAAATTATTTGGACAAATGAACATTGTTCAAACAATCAAAAATTATTTTAAACATTCGTAAAAAAATTTTACTTGTTGAATAAAAAGAAAGTATGACACAAAAGGGGAAAACAACGCTCATATGTGTCAATTTTGCGTAAAATTGTCAATT
Organism: Andricus grossulariae; assembly: GCA_011634705.1. Classification (NCBI taxonomy): domain Eukaryota; kingdom Metazoa; phylum Arthropoda; class Insecta; order Hymenoptera; family Cynipidae; genus Andricus; species Andricus grossulariae. The sequence goes on from JAABKJ010002993.1 coordinate 1,467, forward strand.
TCAGTTTTTTTAAGCATTTTTGGGGATTGGTAAGAAAGGGGAATGTGGAGAAAATTCATATTTAAATTAAATTAGCGGAATTAATTGAATCTCAATCTTTCAAACCAATTTACATATATAATCCAGAAATTTGTTTAAATCACGATTTAGGAACAAATTCTATTTGAGTTACAAGAGTTTTGGGGGTTTATACTCGGATCGGCTCAAAGTAAAGAGTTTCTTTCATTTTAGAGGTCATCCTGTAAAAACCTTTCATATTTAGCGTAAAAAAATAAGTGACTTGGTACATTTTTTTGGGCGGGAAACGGCAGGTACTGTCACAAAAGGCTGTTAAATAAGTTGTTTAAACCTCCCACTCCATACTTTCCATCCCCTACTCCCCCTCCCCACTTCTACCTCCCTCATAACGCTTCAACCTTCGTTTCCTCTACATTCCCCAGCTTCTTCATTATCCACTTACCACTCACCTCACTTCCCCCACATTTCCCTCATTTCCTCTACCCTCGTCACTTCCCCTAACTCCGCTCCCCTCACTTTCCTGAGTTCCCAGAGTTGTGAGTTGTGAGTTGTGAGTTTATGAGTTATGAGTTCCAGTCACTTCCCCTTCTCGGAAAAAATTACGACAGACGGACGGACGGACATCCGACCGAAACTATAAGATTTCCTGTCCAGGGCTATGAAACTCCAAAAATGATACTAAAATGAAATCATGAAGAAACGTTTTAAAAAAATCCCTAGAATTATAGAAAATGTCGATAAAATTTGTGAAATTAATTATTAAAAATGTTTAGATATAAAGAAGTTATTAGAACATTCTTGTTTCATTTAATAAATTTTATGAAGTACGTTTGTATAGTTAACACGATTACTTGCCGAATCGAAATTTTTTTTTCATTCGAACCACTTAAATTGTATATAATACAGTGTTAATGAATGACAATAAATAGCTGCAGATTTCACTCTTAAATTGACGCGCACAGCTCTTCGTATTGTTGGATTATGGCCCAATCCAAAAAAGTCAAGTGGATGGTTATCAAAGTTTCAAATATGCATCTCAGTTGGTATGATATTTGTCTTCACAGCTGTTTCACAAAATATCAAGCTGATTATGATATGGGGCGATTTAGATCAAATGATAAAAATTCTTTCTATCACGAGCATACCTGTACTCCTTGTTCTATTTAAAATGGTTCATCTCTGGACTGCGAAAGAAAGTATGTATGAAATTAATTTGTTATTTGTAAGTTATTTGAAGAAAGTACCTAGTATTCCATGTTTCAAATAAATTTATGATTCTATTCTTTTCACTGGATACAATGGACCGAATCAGTTTCAATTCAAACAGGCAGTGCAACTTTTAATCACAGAATAATAAATCTTCTTCAATTAAATTTCCATTTTTTGTTCAGTGATTAATTTTTACATTGCCATTCTTATGAGAAGGTTTTTCCGTTTTTTTGTATCTGATCTATTTGATTTATTTGATTCACTTATTTATATTTCGCACAGAACTTAAGCCTTTAATCGTTTGCATTGAACAAGATTGGACAAATTATAAACCAGAAAATGAACGAAAGTTGATGGTACATTGGGCTGAAATGTGTCGAAAGGTTTCACTGCTTTACGTGTTCTTATCACAGAGTTCTATGGTCTTTTACACCATACATCAAATTTATGTGGCAATCATAGAAGGAAGGAGTGACTTGACTAATATAACGAGAACAGGATTTTTGGAAGGTTACTTTCCATACGACACCAACAAAAGTCCCAATTTTCAACTTTGGTGGTTAATACAGTGTATCAGTGTTCAATTGGGAAATGTCACTTTTGTTGGTATTGATAGCTTTTTTTCCATTCTCGTCTTACATATTTGTGGCCAATTCAGAGTTTTACGTCAACGTGTATTAGAATGTGTTGAGGAAACTGATGGAGAATTTCGCAAAAAGAAATTACATGAGAAAGTCTCTCTTATTATTCAAAGACATGCGCATCTTAACAAGTAAGTCATTAGATAAGCGACAGATTGATGTCCGAAAATATAGAAACGCGCTTTCTAAATTAGGAAAAAAACTAAAGATGTTCTCATACCGGGTTTTTTGTGTTTTATACCGCACACATTATTCGTTAAACTCACAAATTTTTGCAAAAAGTCTTTCGCAGAACTGTAATTAATTTTTAGCTTGAATCGAAAAGTTGTAGTCGATCTAATTGCACATGAGTTCTATCTCAATTTTTTTAAATCAATATCTTCCAATTTCGTCTAGTGATGCACAACGATCAAAATAGCGAGTAATACCTATAAACGCGAATGACGCTCGTTCTTTTTAAAAGAAATTATCGCCTCACTTCATATCGCTAAAATGCCATCAACTCCTATTATGCAATATTGATCGAGAAATCTATTTTAAAATAATAATTTTAATTTAATTACATCGTCAGGAGTTAAATTTCGTTGAATCATGAGTATTTTATTATTTTTTTATTCATTATTTTATTTACCGTGGCAATTTTTAATTTAGCTATCTTACATTAAAATAAACTCTTCAGACCATGAATGCACTCTTAATTATTATCATTCTTCAAGAAACGTACATAATTAAACATTATTGTCATTATCATCCAATTAAAAATTGTAACTAAACATCATTAAAAACAATTTTGAAATCTTTTTGCCAAAAGGATTTTAAGAGAGTAAATAACAGAGATGCATCGAAAGCATCCAATTCTATCGTATTTATGAGAAAAAAAAAATTTTTTTTAGGCTTCTTGATGCCTTCATTTTTATGATCAATTTATTACACCTAGTTTAAATATCATAAAAGACAAATAAAAAATGATTCTAAAATTATTTAATAAACTTTTAAGTAGGCTATAAGTAGATGTGTAATAAAAATGAAGTATAAATATTTACTTAAGATCTCTGATAGAACGGATTAATCTGTCTCCATCAATTTCCGTATCGGCGTTAAAAAATTAAGGGCCATCAAACATCTTATCTTCGGTTTAATATTTTAAAAACTTGTCAACACAATTTTTTGCATTTTTGTAAATCATTAAAGGGGTCATTCTACTATCTCGGCAAAAAAACGTGATTTTCAAGATTTTTTTCTCAACAACTACCTTATATAATTAAATAAAATTTCTAGCGTTTATTTATGCTGTTTCAAAATTTACAAAAACAATTCTTTCACATGAAATTATTATTTAGTTTAGGTATTATTTTACAATAAACAAAGTGTCTAAAAAAAGGCATGTCCATTGCGCGCACGATATCTTTAGTCAGCATCATCTAAAACAAATAAATAACAAAGTGGCGGCAGTTTAAACAAAAAAATTTCAAAAAATCGTGTTTTTTGCTCCTTTTTTGATAATTTAACTATGATAAAATTGTAAATTTAAAGAACCGCTTGGTCACTCTTCAGATATTTATTTTTAGAATAAACGTGAAAAATTTGAAAGTAATCGTTTAGAAACTTTTTGAGAAATCGTGCGCGCAGAGCGCAAAAACGTTGTTTCGAGAAAGTGGCGTTTAAAGTTTCAGGAACATAAAAATTGTAAGAAAAAGTTACTTACACTTAATCAGCGATTCCTGCTCCGTATAAATTCTTAGAAGTGCAATATTTTCTTCACATATACCCATATAAAAGTAAACAGCAATAATTCCGGATATGCATCGAAAACTATTGCTACCGCTGAAAGATAAGCAGCCGCGTTGGGATGATCTACTCAAGTGCTCAGCTCTCTACGCGCTTTTGCTCCAAGCTCTCAAAAGTATAGAAAGACTCCGAATTTTTGGGTGAAATTTTTATATGATATTTCTGATTATATAACCTGTCGGAAAATGCGAAAAAATCGATTTTTCAAAAGTGAAATAGTAGAATGACCCCTGAAGAAATTCAAAGTGAGGAATTTTTTGCTAATATAATTAATTATGTCTAAAATTATTAATTACCTTTTTCAAAGAGGATATTTTGATTTTATTTCTTTTGCCAAACGTATCACCATATCGCATCAAAATGAAAAATTGATAAGTTGTACATGCACACGGCCATATATACCAAAAAAAGAGACAGATAACCTGGCTGAATGAGCCGTTCCAAAAGAGTGAAATTGACTATACAGAAAATTTATTTATTAAAAAATGAGGAAGCTCATTTTTCTATCAGGCTCAAGATTAGAAAAGAACCTAATAATTACGACATCTTTCAGTCTAATAGTTGAAATTTATTTGAAAAAATTCAAATCGGTTACGTTTCAGAAACACAGCTGGTTTCCCTCATCAGATCTGTATAAAAAACGTATTGAAATTATAAGAACGAAGCAATATAATTTATTGACAGAATGTATCAAAATATAAGAGAAGAATTCCTTAAAACAGTTCAAAAATGATTCCGTGTAGATTTCTTTATGTGTAAGTTCCATGTTTTTAAGAAAAATAAAAACAAATTATTGGCTCTTTCGAGGGCCTAACCTTGGGGGTCGAAGCCGATTTTGAGAAGACTCGAAAATAAGGCAACGATCTCTTTGTGCTCGAGGCTCGTACGGGGGACTCTTGCACTCGAAGCTCCTATGGGGGACTCTTGCTCGGCGGTCGCTGGCCAATTTCGAGTAACACATATACTTACATAACACACCAAGTCAATTCTTCAAATCTGTGCATCTGACTGATGACCTCAGAGGGATCGCTCCATCCACCCTAGTCTGGCCGTATCCTCTCTCCTGCGGCCTGCCAGGGAGGCTACCGAATGGCAGAGTGGGTGAGGATTACTTTGCCTGATCAACAAAGAAGGACGTCATTTACCGTGCGATAGGTACGCCTGGCACCTGAAAGGTATACTTTCAGAATATTGGTAACAACGAAACCCACCGAGATCCAAAAACACTCGGAGAAGATGGCCGGATTCGGAGTACTACTGCCTTGAGAATAAACACGTGTGTGGCACAATAGGCTTCATAGCTTGAGCGCCAGCGGTGCATCTCACGGGGCTCCCCGCCCACATTACTACTAACTAACTAATTCTGATTCGTAGCGGACGTTTCGATTGGCCAATGTAAGCTTTTCCACAACGACAGGAAATTCTGTATATAACATTACATTGGTCCAAAGTGTCAAGTCTGTCTTTCCTTAATTTACCAAATTTGTCAAGTTTTGTATTAACTCTAAAGATAGTTCTAATATTATCAGCTTCATTCAGAAGTCTTTTAATGTTATGTGAAATTTGACCTAGAAAGGATATTGAGATAATTGCTTTTGAGTTCTAATTCGTATTGTCAATATTGATATTGTCGTTTGTGTTGTTAATTTTTGTCTGTAGTTCAATTAATCTTTTGTTAATGTGCTTATCAATTAAATTAATTGGATAGTTATTATAGAATAATAGTTTTTTAACTAGTTCTGAATTTTCTGAGTCAAAAGAAACGTCTGCTAAAAGAATGACCGAATCAACCAGATTTTTGATAATTCCAATTTCATGCTCTATGGGATGATTAGAAAATTAGTTCAAATATCTTCCTGAATAGGGTTTCTTGCCGAACCAATTAGTTTTTATAATACTGTTGTCAGATCTAATTATTTTTAAATTAAAAAATCCAATTGAATTGTTTTCTTCTTTTTCGATTGTAAATTGTAGTGTGTTGTAATAGGAATTAAAAAGTGAAACGATCGAATCTATTTTATTTTTGGGAATAATTAAAAAGGAGTCAATAACATAGCGTACATATATTGAAATTTCAAAATTGATTTTATTAAATACTTCTGATTCTGAATCTTGCATGACAATTTCCGATAGAATAGCCGAAATCGACTTTTACCATAGCTTGAACAATAGTTTCACTACATAAATCAAAAATACAAATCTTTCTACAGGTATGAAATCAGTTTCTTACTTCTCCTATCAAATTTTTTGTTTGCACTTCGTTTATAATATTCACGTATTCCGAACCTAACCTTATATTATAATATGATTTCTAGCGCTACCTATAAAGTTTTTTATATTTTTCTTAAAAACATGGAACTTATACATAAAGAAAACTACACGGAATCATTTTTAAACTGTTTCAAGGTATTCTTTTCTTATATGTTGATACATTCTGTCATTACATTATATTGCTTTGTTCTCATAATTTCAATACGTTTTTTATACAGATCTGATGAGGGAAACCAGCTGTGTTTCCGAAACGTAATCGATTCGAATTTTTTCAAATAAATGATAACTCTTAGTCTGGAAGATGTCGTATTTATTAGGTTCCTTCCTAAATTTATCAACTATAGATTTTTCCAGACGTAAAAAAAGAAAATTTTATTCTTATGAAAATCTTTTGTAACTGTTCGTTGTACTAATATCAGGAAGAACGTCATTAAACTTCTTTTAAGAAAATTTTTCGCTTAATGTTCAATAAATTTGGTGAAATCGAAAGATAAAATTTTAAGACCTGTATTCTGCTATTTTGTTTTTGATTAGAAAGTCCAAGAATCACACAAAATCACATATCAGATTTTTTTAGCGGTTATGTAGATAGTTTATTCATTAAACCTTAAGTTTTCAACAGATTTATATATAATTGTAAAACAGAAATAGTTGAAGTTTTGATTTTATTTGAAAGCGTCATATGGGGCGGAATGAGTAGCAGTCAGTTGGTTAGGATGCAATGTTTAATTGTATCAGATCGTGCAGTTTGTTTATTATGGTGCAAACGAATAAAAAACTAATTTTGTCGACAAAATCGCTCAGAAAAAGTATGACAGCTGCACTGTTATAGGTCTGTATAAGAAACTAATATGAGTTGCTGGCAACTAGAAGAGAGCACTGTTTTTCTGCTATATTTCTTAAGTAACTTTGTTTGAAAACTAGTAAAATGTTATAAAATGAGAAAAACATTTCTGTGGTTGAAAAATATGGTAAACGTGAAAAAAAACACCTAATACCCCAATATATATATATATGAAATTCAGCGTCATGTAGTAGACCAGTCTAGTATTTGGGAGTTTTCTTACTGTAGAATTTAAAATTTACTAAGAAATTTATAGAGCTAAGTCAAAAATTGGTATATTTATTTTTGTAATACAATTATTAAAAGATACGTAGATATAAATCGTTTTTCTATTCACTCTTTGTAGAGTTAGTTACGTTGCAGGTCAGGATTAAGAACTGCATCATTTTAACGTTAAATACTTTAAATGTTCCGGAAACTTTGGGAAAATTATGTGTAAGATATGTTTTCGTATTATAAGACCCTAACTCAACAATACTTTTACTTACAAATAATATATAATAAGTCATTAAATTAAGTGGCTCATCTAGCCCCAGTGCCTAGCTCGTCTTACTTTTATCTTAGCAAAATCATAATTTAAAATTTTCATGGAATATTTATAACGACTTACTTTCAGGCAATGAATTAGCAGATTTTAAATACTGACGTGAAAAAGACAACTATGCTCATCTCGCCCCACCCTACGAAAGCTTAAAATAGTGTTAATGTATTGATTATATCTTGCATGTCAATTTTAGTAAATTACTTATCAATACTTGGCAATGTAAGGCGTCATCCTTGTGGTAAAATTCAATAAAATTTATTTCATTCAAGAACACCATACTTACCTCAAACAAATTTTATTTGAATCACACAAATTCTATCTTTGATATAGGGTCCCTACATTGAAAAGTCGCTATGCTAAATGCGCTTTTTAAAAATTATTATCCCGACATTGAAATGATTAATCCAGTTTTGTGAATAGACGGCGTAATACAAAATCTAAAATTTGATTAGGTTTTAAATATTTATATACTTCTTGAGCAAAAGAAAAGGAGAAAATTTATCATGTCAATTACTAATTGAAGCAAGTAGGGTATTTTCAGCAATAAATTGTTCGTTTTGCCCATCGTGAGTAGATTCCAGTTTTATATTTGAAAAAAATGTTGTTCGGTCCCCTAGAATGACAAAGTATTATTTCATTTAGATATCTGATAATATATATTCTTAAAGCCGCATCAGCGTAGTTGAGGATACTTTCAATAAGATGTTCCTTGCCCAAGTCATTGGAAATACTATTATGTTTTGCGTACAGGGCTACGTTCTAATTTTGGTGAGTCTTTAGAGTATTTCACAAAATTAAGTTTAGAATACAAATAAATACATGATAATGACAACCGCATAAGGACCATAAATGAAGTTTCACAGAATGAACAAAAAAGGGTTTCTAAGAAATTTTCGAAGAAACGTTTACAAGTATAAAATTTTAATGAAATTATACAAGCATGTTTGAGGGCGGAAAACCAAATATTTCTAATCCAGTTGTCCACCTAATAAATTTTAAAACTGCTTATTTTTTTACAAAATCACGAGAACGAAGTAAGGATATCAATGTCGCTTGGCTGTTGGAACATATTGTAATCTGGCTACCAGCAGCGTGTTCTTCTATTAATGACTCAGCACAGTGAAGGACGGCCAAGACCTCCACCTGAAAGACGGTGGCATGCCGCCTAAGCGGGATCCCTATCCTCCTCCTTCACGCGCTGTCGTATATTCTTGCTCCAAACACCCCCCCCCCCCCCCCCTTCGGAGCCATCAGATGTCCCCTTGGGGGAGCGGGTTACCATTTGTTTTTCAGTTATCCCTACATGGGATGCAGACGCGGAAAATCTTGATAAAGTTGAAACTTTTTTGTTTCCTGCCCCATTTCTAGAATAGACAGTATTCTGATGTTATTTGGAAGCGTCCTTGTCTCCTATCGCAGCTGTGGGCGTAGTCCTCATTGCAACCGTCACGTCCCTAAACGCAAGTGTTTGTAATAGTGGCAGCCTTTCCTACATCGTTTTCATCCGTGGCCACCAAAGCACGGCCGCGTTTAAGGTTTAAGGACAGCAAAGTAGAGCCATGGAATCATTTTTGACCCTAGATCCCACTTCGACCTGAAGGCTCTTATGCAAATCCAAAATGTCGTGAAAAACTTCCTGCATTGCGTCTCAAGATGCTACGCCCACTTCAATTTGCTCTCTAGGATTACACCCAAGTATTCAAATGAATCTGAGATCGGAATGCAGGGGTGTCAACTTTCCATACTTTGTACTTTCTCGTGAAAATGAACAGTCTGTCTTTTTCGGATTTGCCGTGAACCCTGTGCTGTCGCATCAGAGCTCTACGATGCGCAGCGCTGACCTTGTAAGACCCATCAACGTTTCCAGGTGAGCCCCCCTGACTAAAATGCTTTCTATCCAACTTACTAGCTGATCTGGCATGCCACACCTTGAAGCCTCTCGGCAGATGACTTCTGGAGGGGTATTGCTGAAGGCACCCTCTATATACATGAAGGTGTCTACAGCATACCCTCTCTGTTCCAGCTGCTGCGCCAATTTAGCCAGGGCAGCATTTTGTGCAGTTTCTACAGAGCAACCTATCTGAAAGGCGTCCTGCCCTCTGCGCAGCAGGGAGGCTAAAAGCACCTCATCCCTGATATATCTCTTGACCAGCTTCAGTAGCGCCTTCAGAATGAAGGAAGTTTAACTGATCGACTGAAAATCTTTAGCAGCAATGTAGCCCCCCTTCCCAGGTATGGAAATGAAGGCCACTCTGACATCTTTTCATGCCGATGGTACGTGTTTTAGGTAAATGCTTGTACTAAATAGTTTCCTCAGTGAGGGGGGGGGGGCGAAATCCATGCCCTTTTGTAAAAGCGCTGGATAGACACCTACCGCCCCTGGTGATTTAAAGGGGCAGATATACCCAACGGCCCATTCCATCTTCTTGACATCAACGACCTTGGCGGCAAAGTTCCAGTCAGTCTTCTCCCCTGCTTGGCCCCGGCCTTCCACCTCTCGGTCGGTTCAATTTGACTGAAAACCCGGGAAGTGGACTTCTGTCAGGTGGTTCAGCGTTGCTTCTTCGTCTTTGGCAAACTCACCATCATCGAGCCTTATGAGCCCGAGGAGTGCTTCCAGATTTTTTGTTAGGATTTGGCGGAGCTTCGCTGTGCCCGGAATGATATTGGATTCCTAGCAGCTAGAAGCCAGCCAGTCCCCTTCGTTCTGGCTCTCTCTCTCTCTCTCTCTCTCTCTGTTGGAATGTACCTTCCAAGAATCGGTTCGTAGAGTGGGGTTCTGGAAGCTCAGGCCCTGTGTTCACACAGCCTTTTGCCGTTTCGACTCCCTATTCGGGGGAGTGTCTTGGGAGTCCTTCCTTCTCTTCTCTGTAGAACGAGTCTCTGGCCACCACTACAGGTTTTCCTCCTCACGGAGAGCCCCGTTAATTGTCCTTCCACCGTGCAACTTGATTGTTGTCATCGGTCTTAGAAGTCTGCACCGGCCCTGGTAGGATGTCCCCTGAGGAGCCGTCCACCTTTGAGGGTGAATAAGAGTCAGACCCCGGATCGTAGTTCTCATTATTTTCATTAATTTTCTGTATGTCGCCCATTTTGGTCCCTCGAGAATCTGGGAAATGTAGAACACACCCTGCCGAGCCCTGCTTACAGGGGGCAGGTCTACATATTATGAGATTCGACCTGGTATCCCAAAGTCTCCATTAAGACACCTCCTTCGTACTCCGACATTTCCGCCTTGACTGAGGGGGTCACGTTAGGGTGCTCAAGAATTTTTTAACCCTGGTGCCATTCAACCCTTTACACGGCGATCACATCATGGCTTGGGAGCATGAGAACTCGCGCCTTCGACATTCCAGGAGACTTTGCTATAACCCCCTGGAAGGATCGCTCCTTAGTTTAGGTCCCACAGACCATAGGTCCATCAGTTCCCCGGAGCAGGTACACCTCGCAATGCAGTCCCTTTGGTTCACCCATTCCAAATCTGTAGTCCGTTGAGACCCTTAAGCCCTCCCACCAGCTACAAGATCACGTGATCCCTAGGGAGAGTCTCCAAGGACTTTGAAGATTTAAAAAATTTTTTATGGATTTCAAAGGATATGAAATATTTTAAGGTACACTGGGAATCCAATTTGAGTGAAGTTTCGGGCATGGTCCTAAATGGTCTTTATTCAAGCCTTACAGAACATTTGCTCGCTTGGACATAAACATTCAGGGTCGTGGAAACCATTTTTTGGATTTGGATGCATGATGACAGCTGACGCAACTAATGCGCTGAGAATAATGCACGCTTTGTCGCTACACTGCGCGCGCGCGTGTGTGTATGTGTATCATAGAATACTATTTGCCTTAGAAAATATTATATTGTATAAGAGTAGAATAGTCGAATTAGTTAATGTATGAGGAAAGGTAAACCAATGGCTAATTAATTATTATTTTCAGGCATTAACTGAAGATCATGTGGGATCAAGTTTACTTGAATTGGTTTCCATGATAATATATATTGAATATTCGGTATTGAATTTTTACATTTTCTGTTATATAGGAGAAACGTTTCGTAAAGAGGTAAAATTCTTCTTAGCATGTACTAGACTAGGGTGGTCCAAAAACTCAACTGTTTAGTTAGTCCAAAAGCTCGACATAATTATTTTTGATGCCCCCCCCCACCCCACACACGCACACTGTTGACTTTTTGTAAAATAACGTTTAGTCATCTTTTCAGGAATTTTCAAGAAATAATTTGTACCCAATACCTTTTATTTTGACCCCAAACCCCCTTGTATTGTGCCCGGAAAATGTCTTAAAAATGCAAAATAGCAATTTTATGTAAAATTAATGCTAAGGACGGAATTTTCAAAAATATTTCAATATTAATTATTTGTATTCCATAATTGAAAATCTTTGAAGTATTTTCTAATTTTTCAAACAATTTTGGTTACCAAATCGTGAAGAGTTAGTACTTTTGGAATTAATGACACAATTAAGGAACGTTAAAAGTAATATTTTTTTGTTTAGGTCATTTTTAATTGTTCGAATAATTTTCATTCTAGTGAATAATTTTTTCATCGTGTAAACTGAAAAAATTATTATTTTCTGGAATTAATGTCGCAGATAATGAATGTTAGGAGTGATATTTTTTGTGAAAGACAGTGTGCAATTATTTAAAAATTCAACATCACTTGCTTCTTTTCATATTAAAGATGGGGAAAATTTTAGTTTTTTCATGAACGAAATTGATCTGAAAAATAACTACTCGTAACATAACTGAACAAAAATTGATTAAGAATTATTATTGGTAATTAAATAAGGATGTAAGTTCTGAAATGAGAAAACACTGAATAATAAGCGACATGGTACAAGACATTTAGAAAAACTAGAATTTTCTCCTCGTTTTCTATGGAAAGAGGCAAATGAATGATCAATTGTTTCAATATTGCAAACTGTCTTCCACAATGTATATCACTCTTAAAATTTATTAATTGCATCATTAAATCCGGAAAATATATTTTTTTGTTATTCACAGGTTAAAAGCCTTGTGTAAAGAAATGAAAATTATCTAACTAATTGCCCAGTATATTCCAAAAGAAACATTATTTTTTCAAATCATTAACTGTATCATTTAGCCCGAAAAATAATAACTTTTCACGATTTACAGACAAACAAAAAATTTAAGAAATTTATGAAAAAAATTGTTTAAACAATTTAAAATCAATTTAAAAATACTTGGAAATTTTCCACCTATCGAATGAAAATAATTCATTTAAAAAGAGTTCCAAAAAATACTGTTTTTGGCATGAATTTTACAGAAAACTGGTATTTTGCATTTTTGGGGCATTTTTGTTCACAATACGAGTGGTTGGAGGGGTTAAAATAAAAAATTTTCGGGTAGAAATGATTACTTGAACATTTTTTTTTAATTGACTGAACTTTAATTTAGAAAATTTATTGAAAAGTACACATTTTTTCCACTTTTTCGAAAACCGAGCTTTTCCTATTTTAAACCACATGTTAATTTTAAAAGCTCGGGGCACGGATTAATCTTGACAGATTTAAAAACAAAACATGATGGAACTTTTTTTTCGCCAAACGAACAAATGGGGGGGGGGGTCGATCACGCAGAATTGAAAGTCGAATTTTTTCAGTACAAATTTGAACCACCCTAAAGCTAGACATTGTGGCCATAAAAGTTTGCCTCGTGAAAAATTAATTAAAAACAAGATCAGTCATAACCGATTTCAAAAAAAAGTTTTCGTTTATTTCTTTTGATAAAAAATGGAGATGTTATGTATAACTTAATGACTGAAATTGTTTTCGTGAAGAATATGAAGTCTTAAATGTTTTGTTATACAACATTTTGAACATAATACAAGTAGAACCAATTAATTTCGACTTGACGAGATTAGGAAACATTTGGTAATTTTTTTAACAAAATCAACTCAAAACTACACGTTTTAGCAAGATTATGGTTGAGATATTTGAAATAATTCTTGTACTCATTGTGCTCATCAAAAAAATAGTTAGGGATCTCTTAAGCCCAACATTCCCAAAATTGTTTATTTTATTTTAATTGTCACTAGTGGATCAGTTCACTTTAGAGCACATCAATTTTTTTAATTTCAGTGGAATACATCATCCACATTTTTGACAGAATTGAAAGAAAATACATATTTAGGGGTTTCTCAAGCCCATATTTTTGTAAACAAAAATCTTGTTGTTCAAATTGCATCGGTTAGTGGAATATTTTATTTCGGAATAAAATAGACCAAAATACATGTATGCCAAAGTAAAATAATCCATTATCAGATGTCATTCAAACAACTACAACTTTTTTTTTACAAAAATGTCAAATGTCAAAAGCTGGGCGATATATTTCAATAAAAAAAAATATATATATGTATTTTAAAGTAAAATAATCCAGTAACAAAGGCAATTTAAATAAGAATTTTTTTGCAAAAATGGACCTAAAAGACCCTTGAGTATATATTTTTGTAATTCTGACAAAAATCAGGGGACATTGTCACACCAAAAGGAATAATTATAGAGGAGCCATTTCAGAAATAAAGCATTCTTTGGACCACCCTAATATTTATAATTCATATATAATTTTATCATAAATAAACACTTTATAAGCTTCTAGCTTAATCGATCTTGCAGAAAAAAAACCTAGTTTATCCGTCCAAATATAAAATTCTTTTTAAAACCCGATTCCGACATTCTTGATTTAAAATTCAACTATTGAAGAAGAAAAAAAAACGTTAAATAAAGATTGTATAATATATTTTTTATATAGAGCACAGAAATTGGATTTGCTGCCTATAATTGTAATTGGTACAACTTGAGACCAAAAGAAGCAAAGTTTGTTCTGTTTTTAGTACATAGAGCAAGAAGGACAGTTGACATAACCGCTGGGAAATTTTGCGTTTTCTCCTTGGAGCTCTTTACCAGTGTTAGTAGTATTTTTATACATAACGTAACGTTGTAATAAAAAACTATTCCAACTCAAAAATTTTTCAGAATCTCTTTTCTATACGCAGATTTTTCCATTTTCAATACCTGAAAAATAAAATCATTTCACTTGTTCAATTAACATTCGATTAATTTTTTATTTAATTCGATAACATTACTTTTTATCAGAAAATATTCACTGTGTTACATAAATATATATGTGTGTGTATATATATACATATATAATGATACAATTATTTTGTAACTATTAAAAATATTACAGGTTATGAAGACATCTTTGGGGTATCTATCAATGTTGCTGGCAGTCAAAAAGAGAAATTTGGATTAAGGTTTGTTAAGAAACCACGTTTTAATAATAATTTCATTATAACAGATTATAAGAGGCAATGTTTCTTTTATTTGTTTTGCACCTTCTCGTATGCCCTTAAATAACAAATTTTTTTACTCCCTGATATTTAAATGTATTGTTCTAAATAAGGGTTTGCTGCCAAGCATATCATTATTACCAAAATAGAAGATTTGCAAAAGTAAATTTAATTTATTACAAAAAATCATGCTTACATATAGGACTTTTCGGTTGTCTATAGTTCCCTGATATCTTATAAAAGTTATTAGAGCGAATTTGAAATTATGAACTGAGCTTTATTTCGAAAAACTGATTTCTGTTTCTCAAAATTTATGTTTCTTTATTATGTATTTTATTTACTCATGATTTATTTAATTAGGTATTTCAAAATGATACATATGCATTTGATTATTTTGATAGATGAACAAAAGTCTAACTTTAATTGTAAAAATTAATTATTAACATTTTGAACCTGAATTAAAAAAAATAAAAATAATTGTAATAGTTAATTCTGTAATTTAACCGGAAAATAAACATAAACTTGTAAACATAAAGTAAAAATTAAATCAAGAAACAATTTTTTGGAGAATAGGGTAAATTCTGTGATTCCTGCAATGTTTAAACACTTTATCCAGTCGAATGATGTCCTTAAATAATCATTTTTCAACTAAAATTAAGAAACACTGATGAAAGAATTTTAATAATGGTAGCTGCTCATGCGAATCAAAAAGCTGGCGAAGCATGCTGCAAATGGACAGTCAAAAAGGCAAAATCTCAAATAATAAATGAATTTAAACATTTTTAGTTTTAATAATGTGAAATGTCATAATTTTTCTTTATTTAAAAAAATGTATAGTTATAAGTGACTTTTCTTCAAATGTCATGCACATAATACTGCAATTCCAGATTCTGAAAAAGTCGCTAGTATAATACTATTAGTACTTATGGAAAGAATGAGCAGCGATTCAAGAAAACCTTTTCACGAATACGGACGATACAATATTTTCTTATACGCATATGAGATTGAAATATTAATTATATTCTATAATAGAATAATTCAACCTATCATTTAGTGTTTTAAATTATGTTTAATTAGCAATCATACATGTGTGAAAAGAATTGCATGCCTTATGTCTCGCTTATTTCAGACGTTCGAGAAGTATACTTAAGAAATGAGAGTCTGATTTTCTCTTTTGTTTTTATCGTCTTAACTCATCTCGTACCTCGCCTGAGTTATCGGCGGAAACGTCATCGATATAAATGTTGTTTGATGTTGTGAAATGAAAACAACAATTGACAAAAATTTCAGATAGCACTGAAAATTTCGAAGGAAATTTGGAGGACTCAAATTATCATTCAAAAAAATTCGAAAGAACATATAGGCGATTAACAGTTTTCGAAATTGGCTTGCATAATTACGTATAAATTTATTTGATTCAATAATAGACACTCACTTTTTACTGTCATTATCAATTGTGCTTGTGATTTTTTGATTCGACTCCGGGAGGAAACAATATTGTATTTTATTAATACATTTTTCTTATTCAAATTAGTGGTAGCGTATTTATCACATACGATGCGCATATTCTTTCGGCGTCATATTTTATTCTGAAAGATTAAGGCCCTCACGGTGATATGGAATGCGCTGCATTTCATCTATGCTCAAACGAGTATTACCCATGCCATTTTCGTTCACTAAAACCGCTATTTTATGTTCATCATATATTGGATAAAGGCCTCCAAGTTATTTTATTCCAATGATGAAACCACAATATTTTACTTGAAATCGAATAAAAGTAGGCTGAGATATTGGTACAAATCTACCAGAAAATTCGAAATAATAAATACCATGACTTATAGGTTGAAGTCGTCTATGGCGCTGGATTATTTTAGCAAATGCATCTGGTACTGTGAGAAAAAATAAAAATCATTCCATTTTTATACACAAAATAAAAATGAAAAAGAAGTAAAAATAAAAATGCAGGAATAGGGGATTAGCGAATAGAAGGAATAGAAGAGTAAGAAAGAGGTCAGGAATGCCAGAACGGGAGAGGGAAATTTAAACGAAAAGAAGGAGACAATACTTGAATAAAAACTTACATAGCTCAAAGGAAGCGCAATGCCTCCCACTATAACTCCCCCTCTCTCCACTCTTCTAACCTATGCCGTGCCATCATATTCGATCCTATCCGATCACATTTTATCATCCGCTTCACTTGCCTCTTAATCTTCTTCCCATCATATACTCTCCATCCATCCACATCCATCCTTTCTAAGCTCCTCCTGATCACTTCCATCCCTTCTACGCACCTCCTCATCACTTCCCTCGCTGATCCAACCCTCTTTCCCCTTCTTCTCTCTTATATTATTCCCTCTCCAATACTGTTCCTTCTATACGTCCACTCCTTATACTTTCGCATATACTTGCTATACCACCATAATGCCCTACAACCTTCCTACTTCGCCTCACATCTCGTCCTACTTCTCCACACATCCAATTTTCCCAAACCTACTCCCTCACCCATAATTACCATCATCACCGCTATTTACTATCCCCTCACTTATTCTTATCCCCTCCACGAGTGCCCCTATTAGCAGGTAAAAAAAGGAAAATTTAAAGCAATTTAGCCAGTATATTTATATCGAATTAATTGTTAGTTCAAAATTTATTCGATATAAATGTACTGGCTACATTGCTTTAAATTTTCCTTTTTTTACCTCATTAATATAAACAACAATTTTCTTAACTTCGAGAAAAATAAAAGCTTTGGATATGGTTTATGAATTAGAGAAATATGACACACAATTTAAATTAAATATTCATAGTGTATTATAAAAACCAATAAGGCCGAACAAATATAAATGAATATACACACACATATTATTTTAAATTGAGAAGCAAAAATGGTAAAAACCAATGCAAACATGAACATAAACAATTTAAAATTCAACTACTATAAAAAATGGCTTATCTGCTTATCGCTGGAAATTGATTAAAAGAACGGCCTATCGTCTTATGCACAAATCGATACGTATTAGTTTCCTCTTTGTGTCCCACACCAATAACGCTTGAATCGTCAAATAAAGTAGCCATATGGTTTTTCCAAAAGGATCAAGAACATTACTCAATCACAAACTGGGGCTTATGCGTGTCCTATAATTTAAAGAGAAGATTGTACTATATGGAAACTTTATATACTACCAAATTATCCACACCATCAAGCACTGTAAAATGATTAACTCACCCAAAAACGCTAATTAAAACACTTAAACGAAATTACCATTCAACACTCATGGTGACGGCCAATCGTCGTCTGATTTAAACTATCGGCTTCCTTCATTTCACAACTTCACCCTCTAGCCTTACTCACATAGCGAGACGCGACGACAACAATATGTCTCCATCGTGTTCCATAAGCAGGAACAATAATTTTAATTCAAAATTGACATCTTACACAGCAATCCCATCCCCTCTATTCCCTTACTTTGCCTGCCTTCGGTTTCAGACATCCCCTGTCCACTATTCCCTTACTTTTCCTCACCTTATTTTCTCTGCATCTTCTCCACTCACTTATAAGGCTTTTGCTCAATCACTTCTCCTACTTATCCACCAAACACTTTTCATGAGGCTACGAAAGCTTAATAAAAAAGAGTATTCGAGTGTACAAGCTAATAAGAATTTAATAAAGGTGGAGGTAGAAGTGGATGAGATAAGGAATGTAAAGTGTAGAAGAAGGAAGTCAGAAAGGAATTAAGAAAATAAAGAAAATGAAAAAGTAGTAGAGAAGACTATAGGAGAGAAAACAAGTAGTTTAGAAGTAGTACACGGAGATGTGTGATAAAAAAGAGGTGCAAAATAAAAGGTTTGAAGAAGAGGCGAAAAAGTCTAGCACGGAAAAAGAGGTTTCGAAGGTAGTCAATAGCGAGAGAAAAAGGAGGAAACGAGTAAAATAGGATATTGAGATGTTGGAATGGACAACATATTTTAAGAATTCGTTAGGAAGGATAGAGAAGATAGTTGTAAAAGAAGGAAAAGATTATAGCAAAAGAGATAAGGAAAAGAATGTATACGTAACAAGGGAAGAAATATCGAAGGTGTTAGGAATAAAGAAATATTAATGCTGGTGGTAAGATTTTACAAGTTATATGTAACTATTTCATGGAAAAGATTGAAGAAAGAACTCGAGGAAAAGAAAGAGCCGCCGAGTCAGACAGGGTGTAGGAGACCGATTTCATATGAAATGGGGCAGTCTGACCCTGGTGATGTCACGGAATTGCTTGGGGCTGAAATATAGTTTTCCAAGGTAAAATATGAGACACGTATTTTTTGTTTTTGATCAAAAGATTTTTTTCACGAACTTAGGGCTACATGAATATTCCGGTGAATTATGTAAAAATTAACGAATTTTTTCTTCAAAATATTGTATCTTGGGAACCAATTTACATAATTTAATTTTCATTGCAGGAGCTTGCAGGGAGAACTGAACTCTTTCAAAATCCATAAAGAAAATTTGAAAAAGTTGAAAATTATCGAAATGATGTACATTTTTCGAAAAAAATAAAGTCATTTTTTTCAAAAAGGCCACCTTTAATTTTTATTTTTTTAGTTTTTTAGAATAATTGTAATATGATGAAGATATTCTGTGAGTTTCGTCCTCGCTAAACTATTCCTTCTTAGAGAAAAACTCTTTTTTTGTAAATTAACTTTTTTTTAATATGATGTATAACTATGAAGTTAATTAAAACTGTTGTCGATATAAAAACAATTGAATGCACCACCAGGAAAAAACGGAAGTCCGGAAAGATAGGATATTTTGTGTGTTCGATATAGTTTTTTAGCTGTATTTCATTCGTTAAGATGAAATGGGCAATGCTTTCAAATCAATTTATTCGAATAAGCGAAAGAAATGCCCTGACTTCGAAACTGTTCACAAGAAAGTGATATACAGCAATTCTAGTGATCCATTTGTACAGCTTTATGAGTTGGCTGTTTTATTAAGATCTTTTTATCCAGAAAGAAAAATAATTCCAAGCGACAGTTGTTGTAAAAATTGTTACCGCCGAATCATTGGTAAGTTTCGCGTATCTTTAAGTCAGGGAATTTCCGATGACGAAGAACCAAATTTAAGTGATGTAAATGTATGTGAAAATGAACAGTCAGAGTATGAAGATGAAGAATTTCAATCAATTTTTCAGATTGAGGAAATAAATAATGAAATTTCAGATAGGAAATTAAATGTTTCGTGTTGTCGAAATTCATCAAGCATCAAAGAAAGGTCCCGAAAAAACTATGCTTGCAAAAAAAGAAAACAGCTCATAGATGCATTTACGGAATCGACAACCAGTGAGCTCTCAAAAGTTTATAATGTATCATTGCCAAAAGAAAAGTGCTCTTCCTGCGACGAATGGGTATCTAATTTTCAAAAAGCTTTGAAAAACTGTACAAATGCACAAGAAAAGATCCATCTGCTGACGCTGGTGCCAAGAGAATGTATGAAGCAAGATTTACTTTTAGCGTGTCCTGAAATAACCAAATATATGATAGATCAATCCAGGAAATTTTCGATTGAAAAAGGAATATATTACACTTCTGATCCATACAATGGATATCCTGTGAGTGATGTAGAAGTGCAATTAGCATTAGAATATTATATAAGTGATCATGTAGATTGTACCAGACGAAGCCCAAATAAGAACGACGTAATTTCAGTTAAGGAAAATGGTGAAAGATTTAACAAAGTAAAAAGATATTTAACGCGAAGTATAAGTGAAATATTTCACCTGTTTCGAGAAAAAAATTCGAACGTTAGAATTGGAAAGACAAAATTTTACTCTCTGCGACCAAAATTGGTTCAATTTGACCCTTTAAAAGAGGAATGTCTTCGCATTTATTGCGCCAATTTTGAGCTTTTACTTATTGGTTTAAAAACCCAGAGAAGGGATGGAGCGAATGTCAAAGATATTCGGAATGAAATTTTGCCTAAAGTGATGTGTTGTCTTGTAACCGAAGATTGTCAGCTTGGAGATTGCAAAAAATGTCCAGGAGCTGGAGGCATTACGCATCAATCTGTAGGTTTGTTAGAGGAAACTGGTTCAGATGAAATTGTTTTCGCGATCTGAAACAAATGTGACTTAGAAAAGAGAACAACTTCTATTGACATTTTTGTCAAAGAGTTAGTAACCTGGACAGACAAAGCGAATGTTCACATATATGTGAAAAATATTCAAAGAAAAGAAATCTAAGAGATCAAAGATCGCGCTAAGGGTAATTCAAATAATTAAACAATGCAGTGCGACTTTGCTGAGAATTGGAAGTTGATGCTAAAAGATGCAATTCAAACTAATCATTGGACAATGATCAGATGTGGATATTTACTGCTGTTTGCTATCGAGGTGCAGAAGCTAAAAGTTTTGCAGTAGTTTCCGATAATAAGAAGCATGATTCTGCCCACGCTTTATTGGCAATGGACCGTATTGTGCAAATTATGGAATCTTTGAATCCTAAGCGAATTGAAAAAATTACAATAATAACAGACGGAGCTGCAGCTCACTTTAAAAATCGCTATCAGTTCCACGCATTGAGTAAATTATCTTGCAAGAAGAAATGGATCTTTTCAGCACCTGGACATGGGAAAGGACCCTGTGATGGCGTTGGCAGCTTGGTAAAACACTTTGCAACTACTCACAACTTGAAGAAGTCACATCTGGAATCCATAGATAATACCGAATCTTTCGTTCGAGAAGTGAAGAAGTATACTGGCGCCATTAATCTGATACTGCTTTCATCCGAGGAAGTTGCCAGTTTTCGAGAAGGAAAGGAAAAAGAGTGGGAAAAAGTTCCAGGAATTACTGGCATTCAAAAAACCCATGCGTGGAAAGTAGAAGTTGGACAAAACAATGACAGGAAAGTATACATCGCAAATACCTTCGGACATCCATGGAAAAAAGTAACAGTGTACTCGAAGGAGATGTAGCAAAAAAATCTGAACCAATAGAACACGCGAAACTAATAAAGTAAGGACTAAAATAAATCAAAACAGAAGAGTGAACATCATGATTTCATCAATTGTCTAAATCAAGTTGTAGAGGATCTGATGTTTATGAGTTTTAAAGCTGTACTTATTCTGTAAATATATGATTTTAGATTCCCAGAGACATAAACAACAACATTTTTTATCAACTTCATAGTTATACATCATATTAAAAAAAAAGTTAATTTACAAGAAATAAGTTTTTCTCTAAGAAGGAATAGTTTGGCGAGGGCAAAACTCACAGGATATCTTCATCATATTACAATTAACTTGAACGAAAATCAAAAACAAAATCAAAGGTGGCCTTGTTGTGTTCGTGAAAAAAAATTTTTGATCAAAAACAAAAAATACGTGTCTCATATTTTACCATGGAAAACAATATATTTCAGCCCGAAACGATTCCGTGACATCACCAGGGTCAGACTGACCGATTTCATATGAAATCGGTCCCATACACTTTGATACCAAGGGATGAATTGTTGAATGCAGTCGAGTTTTGTATAAAAGATTTGTATAAAAGATGACATTTTTATGATAATTCCAGAGTCAAACTGTAAGTTTTATAAATTTTTAACTCATTTAACTCAAATCTCAAATTCAATTTTGAAAGAAAATGTACACCTCATTTTTGAGACGTAACTGTCGTCAGAACAAATAATGACTCTCTTCTCACAAATTGGTACTACAAATCCATAGGCTCTAGTAGGTACCTACATTTCCTATCAGAGCATCTTTGGTCACAAAAGAAAGGAAAGTCTTTCGGACTCACAGATAGAGCTAATAAGCTATTTTCTATTAAATTTAGACCACAAAATATTAACCTAAATAAAAAAAACTTTAATTCAAATTGTTTATTCTATTCATCTGATCAATAGACTAATTAAAATCAGAATCAACAATATTTAGAATCAATTGGGGAAAGCAGAACATAATAGGACCAACAATTTCACTGTTGTTCCATATATCTCAGGAATACCTGACAAACTTGCTACCATTTTAGGTCATAATAATATAAAAGTTATCAAATAAACAAGTAGAGTTTTAACCTTTAATATATAAATGTGTTGATTATAGCCTTCGTAGTTGGAAGGTCAACATTAAATGAAAGATTCAAGAATTTAACATTTTAAACGTTTCGGCCAACATTTTAGGCCATCTTCAGTCATAATTTATAGTCTAACAAATTTAAAAATACAGATAAGTTTCACAAAATTCAGTAAACAATCAAGAAGAAAACAATCAAACATATATAGGTACATACCAACTATTGTAGAAAATAAACTTAGTCAATTTAAATGTCAGATTTTAGATAAAAACAAAATTGCCGTACGGAATTTTTGAAGAAAGGTTTAAGGAAGGACAGAACCCGACTGAAAAATACAGCTATTAGGAAGCAATGAAATTCACATTATATGTTAACAAAAGATTAGAGATGATGCAGAGAACCACGTGAGTCCAGATTATAAGCATTCTAAAAAAAACAGTTATTATACCAAATTTTTGGCAATTAGGATGTGAAGAATTGAAATTTAAATATCTTCCAGACCAGGTAGGTTTTCGAAAATAATCTAACTTCAAAATATTTCTTTGTTTGATAATAAGTGTGGCCAAATAACTAATTCTGGAATCTGATTTCATTTCGATAGTGAAACTTATTTTGGGATGGTATGAGTTGAATGTATCAAGTATTATTTGTGATTTGTGATTTGTCGCCTTTATCAAAACCGGGATTTATAAAATTAATATAGATGATTTTAGGTTTGAAAATCGTAAAAAATTTTATGACGTCATCAATACTGAATGTATTAAGAGGTTCAAGTTGGACGATCCAGATGTTATTTTTTCAAACTTGGATAAGGGAAATGTGACGGTAGCTATGTCAAAAATTGATTGTTTTCAAAAAATGATTTCTATTCTTCAAAATGAAGATTTATGTTCACTTTCTGAATTTGAACATACTGCTACAACCCAAGAAAAATGTAATATCCTGATATATTATTTACATCACAATAATTACATCATCCATCTTGAAGCTGAGCAACTTAAAAATTATTCTTCAATTACTCCGAGGGCGTTTGGTCTTACTAAGATTCATAAATTGAACAACCCTTTAAG
Organism: Andricus grossulariae; assembly: GCA_011634705.1. Classification (NCBI taxonomy): domain Eukaryota; kingdom Metazoa; phylum Arthropoda; class Insecta; order Hymenoptera; family Cynipidae; genus Andricus; species Andricus grossulariae. The sequence goes on from JAABKJ010002993.1 coordinate 25,237, forward strand.
ACTGATGGTTTTGTCTATAAATGGACCTGCTTATAATCTTTCAAAATTTATTTCTAAAATTTTGAATAATATAATTGGTAAAAACGCATCTCATATCACCAATAGCACTTCTTTTGCTCAAAACATAAAAAAAAAATTCCCTTAAACTACATTTTAGTTTCCTTGGATGTAGAATCTGTGTTTAAGAATATACCAATCTCTGAAGTTTTGAGTTTCTTTGAGGACAGATGGAATGAAATTGTTGAATTTACAGATATAGCTTTTAAAACATTAATTAAAATGTTAAAAATATGTCTAAATTCTACCCAGCCCCGTGGCACTCTGAAATAAAAGTGACGGACTTCAAAAAAATTTTGATTGCTTTAGAATTGAGTTTCAAGGCTTTTAGACTGAAATTTTATCAAATTTTGTTTTGTGTTCAACGAGAATAATGAAGAGAATTTTACGAAACATTTTTCCTGGAGAATTTGGAAGATTTCAAGAGAATAAAAAAGTTTTCCTGAAGTTTTTCTAAAATTTAAAAAAAATCGATTGTTGAAGATTTCCAAAAAAATTTAGAATCTTTTCAAGAATAAAAGGTTTTAAGAGATTAAAAGACTTTTTTAGATGAATTTGAACAAGATTTCAAAACATTTTGAAACGTTTCTAAAATTGTCGTTGCAGTTTTTAAAAAAATTTTAAAATGATTTAAACTTTGGAACGATTTCAAAATGTAGATTTTTGAAGATTTTGAAAAGCAGATTTCCAAAATTGTCGAAAAAGAATCTGGTAGATTTTAAAGAAATTTTTTAAATGATTCATTTAACAAAAATTACTAAAAATTCGAATCACCTTAAAATATATTAGCAAGTTTTGAAAAAATTTCAAAAAATAATTTTAAAAAAGTAGGTAGAAGATTTTAAAGCGAAAATGTTGAATTTTAAAATATTACAAACTTTTTTTAATTTTTCAAAAATGCGGATTTTTAAAGACTTCGAAAAAAGGAGCATTTTAAGAGTTTTGAGAGCTTTCGAGACAATCAAAAAGTTTCAATTTTAAGATTTATGGAAAAGCTGTATATGATTTTTTATTTAAAAATATTAATTTGAAAAGAAAATTGAAAAAGAGTGTTAAAAAGTTCAAAAGATTTCCAACATTGTCGAAAAAATATCTGGAAGATATTGAAGCAATTTTTTTTGCTAGATTTAAAAAAAGAATTATTGTTGAAAAGATTTCCAAAATAATTTCACACTTGTAATAATTTTAATAAAACTAAGAAAAAATGAAGACTTTTGACAATTAAAAAGACAGTTTTTTGAACTTTTGAAGGGTTCCAATAGAATGAAAAAATCTTCTTAAAATTGAAATTAGAAGTAAAATGTTTTGATTTTGCTGAACATAAAATGATTTTCTAAAATTTTAAAACATAATGTAGAAAATTTTAAAGCGAAATTTTTCAATTTTGCAAGATTACAAAATTTTAGAAAAAACTCGTGGTAATTATGGAATGTTCAAGAAGTTTTTCAAAAATTTCATAAAATTTGAAACAAAATCAAGTTTTAAAG
>JAABKJ010002994.1:1503-26778 GCA_011634705.1 Andricus grossulariae
TAGTTCACAATTTTTTTTCGAGTTTTCTACTATTTGGTTGAAAATTAAACTATTTGATTGTAAATTTTTTTTTTTTTTTATATTTTTGGCTTGAAAATTCAACAATTTGGTAGAAAATTAAACTATTTGGTTGAAAATGAACTTCTTTTGTTAAAAATTCATATTTTTGGTTGAAAATTAAACTATTTTTTAAGGAAAATAAACTATTTGTTTAAAAATTAAACTGTTTTTTGAAAATTTAACTATTGCTTTGGAAATTTGTTTTTTTCTGGTTAAAAATAAAATTTGTATATGAAATTGAACTATTCCATGGAACATTTTTTATAAAATAGTTAAAATAAATATTTTAAATTATTTTTAAAATGCATTTATATTTAAGAATTAAGTTGCAAATTCAACTATTTGGTAGGAAGTTCATGTATTTTGTTGAAGATCGTCTATTTAGATAAAAAATTGATCTTGTTTCTTGAAAATTTATCATATTGATTGAAGATTTAATTCTTTTGTTACAAATTCATCTTTTTCAGTTGAATTAAAATGGTTAAAAATCAGTTTTCCTTTGTATGAGAGTAATTTTTCAAACTGAAAATTGAACTATTCCACTTTTGGTTGAAAACTTATCTTTTTTAGTTGAAAATTGAACTATTTCGTTAGAAATTTAACTATTTTAGAAATATTCTATTCTAGATAGTGATATTTAAAAAAATAAATGCAGGAACAATAAATAAATGTCATTTATAATAAAACATAGTATAAAAATGCCTGAGGCTTTTTAAAAAAAATCTATTATTAATTGAAAAATAACTAATTATTCAGTTTTTCTCGAAAACGAAGCGACATATGAAAAAAAGTCAAGAAAGAAACATTATTCCTTGGAAAAATATCTACAAAAGTACCCACTTCCTATTTTTTAATCTAACTTCGTTTTTTCAAAAGTTTATTTTTTTATTTTAAAAGATGAAAATTGGGTTTTCAGTTTTTCACACTACTTTTATGCGAGAGAAAAAATTGAAATGGGAAAAGTTTAATTCTTGAAAAATGTAATTGTTTATATCCGCCTATAAATAAAACAAGCTTTTCAGCGGAATTAATAATAGTTTCAGATTTTATAAACATCTCTAATCATATAATAATTATGCATTTCGCTAAAAAAAATTTTTAATCATAGACAGAAATAAACAATAAGATTTTTCAAAAAGAAAAAACTATCATCATATTATTAAAATTCAAATTCACTTGCTCAGATTTTTCAACGTATAAAACTGAAAACACATTTTTACCTCTTGAAATACAAAAAATAAAGTTTTTCATAAAAATTTTATAAAGAAGGTTCATAATTTTATTAACAATTTTAGGTCACGTTAGCGTCATGAATCGAAAATTGGTATTTTTAAACAAAAATCATCATTTTAACAGGATTTCGAATCTTTCAACAAATTTAATTATTGTTTTTCGATGAAATTTTTTTTATACAAAAATTATGCTTCAAAGCAGCTTCACAACCATTTGAACAATTTTCGGTTATGTCTTTTTTGTACAAGAGTAGATCAAACTAACGGTTTTCACCTGAAATATCGATATAGATTTCAATAAAGATTCACAATTTTGAAACAATTTCAGTTTGTTATTAATATTAATTTTTTAATTTAAAAATTGCGTGAGATGCAGTTATTTCAATATTTTTTGCTAACGGATTTATTTACTTCGATAGGCATTACAATATACTTTTTTTACTGAAATAAATAAAACAGATTTTATTCAAATAAAATAATAAATTTTTCACAAAAACCGGCTTGAGGAACCCCTAAGTATTTATTTTAAAATCTGCTAAAAATCTGAGTAACGTATTTTAGTGTATGTCTGTCGATGTAAAGAAATCCATTAACAACGATTAATTAAATGAAATAAGCATTTTGTTTTTGAAAAGCGGATCGGAGGACTCATAAATAGTTTTTTTTTTAATTCTGCCAAAATTCTAAGTGATTAATTTCATTCAAAAAAGTATACTGTACATAAAGTGATATAAAAATACACAAACAGCAATTATTTAAATAAAATTAACATTTTATTTACAAGAAAATATATACTTTTTTTGGATCACTCTAATACTTATAAAACCTGAATGTATTCAACTAGAGGATAAGATAAGGATAAGAAGAAAGATTCTAACAATTTTGTGAGAACACCAAATTTAAAGACTATTTGTTGTTTTAAGCTGGATAAATTTATAGTGAAAACGTTATTTAAAATCATCCGGACGGTTTTGTAATTCCTAGTGGCGAGTCTCACCTCGGAAGGGCCGCAGTGCGCGAGTACTCGGTCGAGTATTTTTTTAATTTTATGCATTCCAATAAGAAATTGTTCAGGCGGCCCTGACTGTTTACGTTTCCAGGATACCGATATAGTAACAAGGCCAGTGTGAGGCAACCACTGAAACTGTTATTATATGGGACTTGGGGTGTAGTTTCGGTCGGGTTTCCATGCAGGGAACACCTAACTCACAACTCTGTGTACTCAGGAGAGTGAGGGGAGCGGAACTAGGGGATGTGAGAGGAAATTTGGGATGGAGGTGAGGAGAGAGGGAAGTATATGAGGAAGAAGTTGGAGAAGGAAGAGTAAGCAAAGGTTAAAATGTAGGAAGGGAAGTAGGGATGGATAGAGGAAGTATGGAAATGTAGGAAGAGTACGGGTGGGCAGGTAGGAGTGAATAGAGGAAGTATAAGAATGAAGGAAGAGTAGGGGTGGTAAAGTAGGGATGGATAGAAGAAGTAGGAGAATGAAGGAGTAGTAGATGAGGGAAGGTATATGAGGAGGAGGTTTGAACGTTAATTTACGTCTTAATAGGCTACGAAACCCTTTTTTGTAGGCGCAAGACGCCTACCTTGACTAATTTTTTGAAAGTAGTAATTTGGATGAAAAATGTATTTCACAGATTAAAAGAATACATCAAACGACAAAAAATGGCAGAAATGAGAGCAGAGAAGGAGCAAAAAAAACTGTTGAAAGATCGAGCGAAATTGGATGTGGAAACAGTAAATGATAACAATATCCTCCCCCACAGACCAAGTATTTTAACTTTCAAAGGCAGGGTGAAACCGTCACCGACTTACAGTGATATTGTTGGAACAGGAACAAAAAGACAAGGAAGTGCAGTTCACAGAAAAGCTTTAGCTAGAAAGGCCGTAGATGACTTCAAAGTTGTGGAGGTAAGCAGAAAAGTTTTATGTTTACGATTCATTGAATGTTATTAATATACTGCTTCTCCTCCCATCACTTCCTATACTTTACGCCCCTCACTTCTTTTCACTTCCCCTACTACCCTCTCCTCACTCCCCCTTCTCACTTCCTCTCCTTCTCCATCCTCTACTTCCCTTCTCCATACTTCCTCTACTTCCCCACTCCTTACTTCCCCTACTGCCCTCCACAGTACTTCCCTTACTTCTCCTTTCATCCTGTCCCCTACTTTACTTGCCTCAATTAACGTACTTCCCCTCTCCTTACTTCCCTTGCTACCCCTCCTCTAACATTCCCTACTTTTCTTCCCCTCCTTCTCCATCCTCTACTTTCCCTCTTCTTACTTCTTCTACTGTACCTACATTACTTCCCCTAATTCTCCTCCCATCCTTTCCCCTACTTTACTTTCCTTGATTCCCTCCTCACATTTCGTGCTTCTCCTCCTCTAACATCCTCTACTTCCCCTCCTTCTCCATCTTCTACTTCCCATCTTTTTGCTTCCCCTACTACCCCTCACATTACTTCCCCACTTCTTCTCTCATCCTTTTCCCTACTTTCCATCCCTCACCGGGTTTGTGTCCGGGGCGACCAAACCCTAAAAATACAAAAAAGTACAAAATTCATTCAACGAAAAAAAAGTTCCTGTTTGTAAAAAATGTCCCCTAAAGGGCTTGATAAACAAAATTTACTTTCTTATACTATTTTTAACGAAATGTTTTCACACTTTTTTCGATTGTTCATGAGAAGGGTTATATGTATGGGAGGAGAAGTAGGGGGAGTAATGTAAGGGTAGTAGGGAATGTGAGGAAATAAGGAGTAGAGTCTAGTGAGGGAGCGGAAGAGACTAGGGGGAGTAGGAGAAGTGAAGGAAAGTGAAGGTTGTAAAGTATGGGAAGTGACGGGAGTAAAGTATGGGAAGTGATGAGAGGAGAAGTAGGGGAAGTAATGTGAGGGGTAGTAGGGGATGGAAGGAGATGAGGAGTAGAGGAGAGAGAGGGAGTGGAAGGGACTAGGGGGAGTAGGAGAAGTGAAGGAAAGTGAAGGGAGTAAAGTATAGGAAGTGATGGGAGCAAAGTATGGAAAATTATAAGAGGAGAAGTAGGGGACGTAATGTGAGAGGTAGTAGGGGATGTAAGGAGACAAGGAGTAGTGGAGAGAGAGGGAGTGGGAGGGACTAGGGGGAGTAGGAGAAGTGAAGGAAAGTGAACGGAGTAAAGTATGGGAAGTAATGGGAGTAAAGTATGGGAAGTGATAAGAGGAGAACTAGGGGAAGTAATTTATCGGGTAGTAGGGGAAGTAAGGAGATGAGGAGTAGAGGATAGAGAAGGAGTGTACATATTTCTAACAAATACTTTTATTAATTCAAAAATACCTAAAAAATATGTGAACAACTATCCAAAAAAGATGGTCAGTAGAAACGCAAATGTTTATAAATGCATTGAATTAGTTAGAAACAAATAAACAATTGTTATTGTTCACAACAAAAGTTTAAATAAATTCTTATCATTTTATACATTTATAAATAAAATACCGCTTTTCCACGGAATTAACAGCCAATTATTTAGCAATGGCTTCTTCCTATGAATCAATAATATTTTATAGTTGTTTAAACAAACTTAATTAACAAATGAATTATCTGGCTATTTTTCAGAATTTAAATTTGTTCTTTTAACCTAATCAACTGTTAATAACAAATTTTTAAACTTTTTTTAGATAATTCGATAATAGTCCACTATTGTTATTGTTATTAATCATTTAATTAACGTAGTGTTACACAGTATACCATATATTATTTTAAAAAGTAATTCAGTTTCTTTAACTAATCATTAATCATTATCGCCTGTTAGCAAAGAATGATTGCTAACTAAATTTCAGTATATTGCACATAAAATTAATAGTATAGTATATATAGTATATATTAATAGTATATTGCATATGAAATTAATAGTTGACAAATACTTCAGACAAGAAAAATTTGTTTATTACATTGTTTATAAGATTAAAAAATAGTGGATGGTTATCGATGTGTCTCAAAAATTAAAAAAATTTATTATTAACAGTTGATTCTGTTAAAAAAACTTTAAATACTGAAATACGGCCAAATAATGAATTTGTTAATTAAGTTTGTTTAAACAATTATCAAATGGTATCGATTCGTAGCAAGAAGTAAGTTCTAAATAATTGGCTGTTAATTCCGTCAAAGAAATGGATTTTTATTTATAAATACATAACATAATGAAAATTGGGTTAAATAACTGTTGTTAACAATAACGATTGCTTATTGTCAACGAAAAGTCCTTAAAAATGTAAAAGTTAGTAATTGATAGTTAATTGAGTCAAAAGAACGATGTGTGCGCGTTCAAAAATAGCCAGATTGCATTTTCAATTATGATTGTTTAAACAATTATCAATTTCTAATATATGACTAAATATGATATTTAGGTTTCATTGCCAAGTAATATATGATCGATTCCGTAGAAAAAACTTATTGATTCCATCATAAATACCTGATTTGGATAATTGTTGATAAACTTTGTTTATAAAATAACAAATTATTTGATAACTTTCATTAATTCAACTAAAAAACTCTTGTTTCAATAAATTGTTTAAATTTAGTACGAATGGAATGACGAATCGCTGTTAATCCCCACAAAACCATTTTCACTCACTTATTTATTTATAAAAAATTCAAAACATTTTACATTACCTAGCTATTTTTTAATAAATCTAAGTATTTGTTAAAAATCGGTAAACTTCAAAAGTCAAAATTGAAAAAAATTTACAAAATAAAAATAATAACATTTTTTAAATTAAAACAGAATAAAAAAATACTCACGCAAATAAACATATACAGTTGCGTATTGATTCACTATATTATTTATAAAAATTGTTAATTTATTTATTAGCTAAACATGATTGTTTAAATATCAGCATTAACTTATTTCCGACAGAATTTATTGCAAAAAACGAAATTTTCCACGTATAAACGTTCCTATAGGGAATTAGTTAAGAATATTTGTTATAAAAAATTAAATATATTCTCTGTTAACAATTACAAATCTAGTACAAAATATAACGCATTTTAGGTAAGAAATCAGTGTTTTCAACATTACACGTCTATACTGAAGTGTTTGTTAACAAACATTGTTCATAACAATTAACTTGTACATTCAATTAATTATTTTTTTTCGTTTGAGCAATTCTCTTTCAGATGCTACTTATGCTATTACGTGATTATTACGCATTATTACGCGTTTATCACGCATTATTTCGCGATTATTGCGCATTATAGCGCTATTATTACGCATTATTGCGCGTTTATCACGTTTTATTGCGCGATTGTTACGCTTTATTGTGCCATTATTACGCATTGTTTCGCTTTTATTACGCAATATTGTGCGCTTATTACGCAATATTGTGCGCTTATTACGCAATATTGTGCGCTTATTACGCAATATTGTGCGATTCATGTATATATTTATGTACATTTATTATGAACAATTAAATATATTCTCTGTTAACAATTACAAATCTAATACAAAATATAAGGCATTTCATGTAAGAAACCAGTATTTCAACATTACACGTGTATACTCAAGTTTTTGTTCACATAAATTGTTTATAACAATTAACTTGTACATTCAATTGATTATTTATTTTTGTTTGAGCAATTCTGTTTCAGATGCTACTTATGCTATTGCGCGATTATTACGCATTATTAGGCGTTTATCACGCATTATTGCGCGATTATTATAAGGCATTATTGTGCGATATTTACACATTATTGCGCGTTTATTACACCTTCTTACGCAATATTTACACAATGTTGCGCGAGTATCGCACATTATCGCTCGATTTTTACCCATTATTGCGCTTTTATTACGCATTATTGCGTATATTTACACATTGTTGCACGAATATGGAGCATTATTGCTCGATTATTGCTCATTATCGCGCTATTATTACGCAATATTGCGCGATTATTACGTGAATATTGCTCTTTTATTACGCATTATTGCGCTATTACTACGTGCTATTGCGCGATTATTACGCAATATTGTGCGATTATTCCACATTATTGCGCGATATTTATACATTATTGCGCGACTATTACACATCCTCACGCAATATTTACACATTGTTGCGCGAGTATTACGCATCCTTACGCAATATTTCCACATTGTTGCGCGAATATTATGCATTATTTCGCGATATTTACACATTATTGCGCGATTATTACGCATTATTGCGCGATATTTACACATTGTTGCACAAATATTACGCATTATTGCTCGATTATTACGCATTATCGCACGATTATTACGCAATATTGCGCGATTATTACGCGATTATTACGCATTATTGCGCGATTAATGTTACAATTACCATTAAGATTTCTAGTAATCTGAATAGATTCGTTCACCATCAACCACAAAAAAACATTTCAGATTGAAGTAGATGGGAAGAAATCGATCAGAAGTTTGACTGGCCTCAGGAGAGATTCGGAAGTGATGTATGTAGGAAAATATGAAACAAATCCTCAACACCCAATAGGTAGAAGAGGAAAAATTTCCGACGTTTGGGGAACTTTGAGTAAAGCCCAGAGTACTCCAGATTTACTAGGTCAGAGAAAATACGAAGCAGATGCAGAAGATGAAGAAGAGGAGGAGTCAACGAACGTTGTGGGTGAGACGGTTCTTCTTCAAGAACCTGCCAGTATCTTCAACCGACCAGGTTTCGGATCGGTAGCCTTCAGGAGATCAGTAAGTTTCAGATAAAAAAAAAAGTGAAAGGAATTGAAGAGCAAGGAGTAAGCGAATAAAACGGTGCGGTCTTCGAGGCCGCACGACCACACGTTCATGCTAATTTGTCATTTATTGCTAAAATGAGGGATAATCGGGACTTAAAATTTTTCTGGGATGGCCGGGTTCTATACTCTGGGGTACCCGCATCAAAATTGTGACGCTACCGTGGACGTGCGGTCTGTGAGACCGCACGACCATACTTACAGGTTAACCTAAAGGGTTGTCCACATGTTACGTAACGTTTTTAGGGAGTGGAAGGGTTCAAGAGGAGCTGTTATGATCATGAGGATGGGTTATCCTATCAGGATAACCCGCGATTCAATAAAAAAATTACGTATCATTTTTGGCCACTACAGAGGGGCTGAAAGTTTTGGCAGTTTAATATTTTTTTATTTTTTTCCATGGATCCAAAAATTATTGCGAGTTTTTTAATGTGTACAGTTCTCGATAAAAAATAATAACATAGAATAATATTTTAAGGAAATTAATTATTGGCCAAGTAAGAATTTTTTTAAATATCAACAAAAATTGCGTTTTTTGTATTAGGTGATGCTTACTTTAATTTTTACTTGCCCTTTTTCTCGTTTTTTAGTTTGAATGTGAACGGAAATTAATAAAAACCGATAAATAAATCCAACTATTTTTGATTTAAAAGTATAATATTATATTTTTGGTTCAATATTTATCTCGATTGGTTGAAAATTTTACTATATGGTTGAAAATTCTACTATATGGTTGAAATTTTAATCATTTTATTGAAAATGCAACTATTTTGTTAAAGTCATCTTTTTGTGTCAAAACTTCAACTACTTGGTTAAAAGTTGAACTACTTTGTTCAAAATTAATTTTTTATTGAAGATTCATGTTTTTGGTTGAAAATTGTATTATTCCATTTTTGTAAAATTAATCTTCTTGGTTAAAAAATCATGTTTTGGATTGAATGCTGATCTCTTTTCTTGAAAATTATTCTTTTTTAAAAAGATTCCTTATTTTAGTTGAAAATTCATCTCTTTGGTTGAGAATGTAACTTTTTTTTTTAATTCGTTTCTTTTTTGTTGATGCTTCATTTTTTTAACTTCATATGTAACTTTTTCATTTTTGGGTCGAAAATTAATATTTTTAATTCGAAATTGATATTTTTGATTAGAAATTAATATCTCTTGGTTGAAAATTTAACTTTTCCGTTAAAAATTCGTTTTTTCTAGTAAAAAATTAATTTGTTACCTACAAATTTAACTATTCCATTTTTGGTTCAAAAAAATTATTTTTTAGTTGAAAATTCAACTATTTGGTTTAAAATTCATCTTTCTTGATTGAAAATTCATCCTTCTTTTTTGAGTATTCAACAATTTTGTTAAAATTTCTTTTTGTTTAATTCAACCGGTTAAAAATTCGTTTTTTGATAGAAAATTTATATTTTATGGTAGAAAAGTCTTGGTTAAAAATAAACTTTTTTTTTTAAATTTAACTTTTCGGGTTGAAAATTCAACTTTCTTTTTGAAAAATCTTATTTTTGGCTTGATAAGTCGAAAAATCAACTTTTTTGTGAAAAATTCGTTTTTTTTGTTTGAAAATTCTTTTTTTTTTGGTAGAAAATGCACTTTTTTGTTGAGTATTCAACTGTCTTCGAAAAAATTTGTCTTTTAGTTTGAAAATTTAACTATATGGTTAAAAGTTGAACTATTTTATTGAAATTCGTCTATTTTGAAAATTTATTCTGAGTTGAAACATCAGATAATTTTTGGTTCAAGAATTGCAATTCTGATTTGGGACAAAAACTCTCAAAATCTGACGAATTCTGACTCGGAACAGGGATTGTTTTTGTAATTTCTCTTTTTATTAATCAAAATTTAAATTCTTTTCCAAGATTACCCGTTCCATGACAAAAATTACCTGTTCCAAGACAGATTAATATTTATTTACAAGATTTGTTATAATTCAAAAATATAGTATCTTCCATTTACCAAAATTTGGAAGAAGGAAGTTTCAAATTGTGACGAATTCTAACATGGAACAGGGATTTTTTTAAATTTTCTACTTCTAAATAAAAATAAAAATTCTCTTCCAAAATTCCCGTTTCATATCAAAAATTCTCTATTACAAGTCAAATTATAATTCTTTACAGAAATTCCCAGTTCAGTCTCAGAATTATAATTCTTTAAAAAATTCCCTATTCTAAAGTCAAAATTCTAATTTTTTGCGGAAATTGCCTACCCCAAAGTCAAAATTATCATTCTTTACGAAATTTTCTGTTCAAAAGTCAAAAATATCATTCTTTACGGCAATTTTTTTCAAATTTCTTTTATTTATTCCCTACCCCAACTCAGAATTATAATACTTTTGGAAAATTCCCTATTCCAAATTAAAATTACGATTTTTTCACAAATTCCCTGTTCCAACTTAGAATTATAAATCAAATTTTAAAGTTTTAGAACATTATATATTATAAGAGAAATATTGAATCGTATTAATGAATTTTAAAAAGTGCTTACATGTTCGACAAGAATAACTTATTTATGTAATAAATCTGTGTGTGATCAGAAATTAATTTTTTTTAAATCATTTTATTTTATGAATAGGCGTTGAAATTAAAATTTCATCAAAAACTTGATTTTTCACGTTTTCTTCGCTTACTCCTCAACTAAAAAAAGTTTTCAAACTGTACCTACCAGAAACAAAATTCTAAATAATTTTTTTTATTTAGGTGACTGCCACACTCGAAAATTTACCCATCACACAAGTTGAAATTCATCACGAGGCAAGTGAAGAACCGATTCGAAATGGGTCCGAAAGCAGATCGACAAATGGTCAGAAAAATTTCACAAATGGTCATAACGAAGAAATCAGTATTGGAAGTGCTGGAAGTTTAGCCCGAAGACAAAATATGTGGGAAGATGAATTACTATCTGGTAAATTTATTTAAAAAGATAACTTTTTTACTAGTTTTTTCTATTTATTTTTTATTTTTATATATTATTATTTATATTTTCTTCTATTAAATAATTATTTACTGTTTCATTTAATTTTTTTACTGGCATTATTATTTTCCAATTTGTAGCTTATAAAGTCGAACTTGACAATATTGGGTCAATACATTTCTCAAATTGAGTTAAGAAAATATCCATTAATATATTTAATATTAAATAATAAATTGAGTAATTAAATTTTTAATACAAAATTTAGTAAGAAATGATCAATTTTTACATGTGGAAGGAGAGAAACAATCATTTTATGAGAAACAATATATTTTTAAATAATGTTAACAGATTTTTTAATTACTTTTGACATTAAAGAATTTGTTTCCGAACTGGATAGTTACAAGGAGATGATCAGTTTTCATTGAATGTAAAAAATTCCCTGATAAGAGTCCATTGGATGACTATTAATACGCCAAAAAAATTATTTGCCAGTAACGACCCGTTTTTTGAAAAAATCAACTTTTTCAAAAAAAAATTTTATGGATTTAAATCTTTATTTATTGAATTTTCATGTTCCATTTTCAACAATAGAATTTTCTACTGTTGAAAATTCAATAGTTGAAATTTAAATTTTCTGCAATTTTCAACAGTTGAATATTCAATCTTCAATTTTCTTCAATTTTCAACAGTTGAAAATTCAATTTTCTTTAACAGAATAGAAAAAACAGAACACAATAGAATAAATAAAAATTCAATTTTCTTCAATTTTCAACTATTGGAAATTTAATTATCAATTTTCTTAAATTTCCAACAGTTAAAAATTCAATTTCCTTCAATTTTCAAGAATAGAATTTTTAAATCTTGAAAATTCAACAGTTGAAATTGAAATTTTTTGCAATTTTCAACAGTTGAATATTCAATCTTCAATTTCCTTTCATTTTCAACAATAGAATTTTCTACTTTTGAAAATTAAATTATCACTTTTCTTTAATTTTCAAAAGTTACCAATTAAATTCTCATCAACAGAATTGTGCAATTGTTGAAAATTCAATTATCAATTTTCTTAAATTTTCAATTGTCGAAAATTCAGTGCTCATTTTTCTTTAATTTTCGATTGTTGAAAATTTAATTATCAATTTTCTTCAATTTTCAACCATCAATAATTCAATTTTCAATTCTATTCAATTTTCAACAGTTGAAAAATCAATTTTCTTTAATTTTCAACAATAGAATTTTCAACATTTGAACATCCAATTATCAATTTTCAACAGATGAATTTTCTATTGTTGACAATTCAATTATAATTTTCTTAAATTTTCAACAGCTGAAAATTAAATTTCTTTCAATAGTATAAAGAATAGAATGAATAAAAAATAAATTTTCTTCAATTTTCAAGAATAGAATTTTGAACTGTTCAAAGTTCAGCTATAAATTGTCTTAAATTTCCAACAGTTAAAAATTAAATTGCCTTCAATTTTCAAGAATAGAATTTTTAACTGTAGAAAATTAAACAATTGAAATATAAATTTTCTGCAATTTTCAACAGTTGAAAATTAAATTTTTTACCATAGAATAAAAAAACAGAATAGAATAGAATAAATAAAAATTCCATTTCCTTTCATTTTTAAAAATAGAATTTTACACTGTTAAAAATTAAATTATCAATTTTCTTTAAATTTCGACAGTTAAAAATCAAATTTTCATCAATTGAATTTTTAACTATTGAAAATTTAATTATCAAGTTTCTTAAATTTCCAACAGTTAAAAATTCAATTTCCTTCAATTTTCAAGAATCGAATTTTTAACTCTTGAAAATTCAACAGTTGAAATTTAAATTTTGTGCAATTTTCAACAGTTGAATATCCAGTCTTCAATTTTCTTCAATTTTCAACAGTTGAAATTTAATTGTCTTCCATAGAATAGAAAAAACAGAACAGAATAAAATAAATAAAAATTCAATTTCCTTCCATTTTCACAATAGAATTTTCCACTCTTGAAAATTAAATTATCAATTTTCTTTAATTTTCAACAGTTACAAATTAAATTTTCATCAATAGAATTTTGCAATTGTTGAAAATTCAATGACCAATTTTCTTCAATTTTCGAAAATTCAGTGATAATTTTTCTTTAATTTTCGATTGTTGAAAATTTAAATATCAATTTTTTTCAATTTTCAACCATCAATAATTCAATTTTCAATTCTCTTCAATTTTCAACAGTTGAAAAATCAATTTTTTTTATTTTCAACAATAGAATTTTCAACATTTGAAAATTCAATTATTAATTTTCAACAGATGAATTTTCTACTGTTGACAATTCAATTATATTTTTCTTAAATTTTCAACAGTCGACAATTCAATATTTTTTAATAGTATAACAAATAGAATAAATAAGAATTCAATTTTCTTCAATTTTCAAGAATAGAATTTTTAACTATTGAAAATTCAATGATCAATTTTCTTGAATTTTCAACATTTAAAAATTCAATTTCCTTCAATTTTCTACAATATAAATTTTCAACAGTTGAAAATTCAATTTTCTCACATTTTTAGCAGTTGAATATTCAGTCTCAAATTTTCTTCAATATCCAACATTTGAAAATTCAATTTTCTCGCATTTTCAACAGTTAAATATTAAATCTTCCACTTTTTCAATGTTCAACAGTTCAAAATTCAATTTTCTTCAATTTTCATAAGTAGATTTTTCAATTGTTGAAAATATAATTGTCAATTTACTTCAATATTTTCAACTGTTGAAAATTTAATGATCTATTTTTCTTCAATTTTAAACCATCAATACTTCAATTTCTAATTCTCGTCAGTTTTGAAAAGTTGAATTTTTTACTGTTGATAATTCAATTATCAATTTTCTGCATTTTTCAACAGTTGAACATTCGATTATCTTCAATTTCCAACAGTTCAAAATTAAATTTTCTTCAATAGAATTTTCAATTGTTGAAAATTCAATTTTCTTCAATTTTCAACTGTTGACAATTCGATTATCAATTTTCTTCAACTTTCAACCGTTGAAAATTTAATTATCAATTTTCTTCAATTTTCAACCGTCAATAATTCAATTTTTAATTCCTTTCAATTTTCAAAAGTTGAATTTTTTACTGTTGATAATTCAATTATCAATTTTCTGCATTTTTCAACAGTTGAATATTCGATTTTCTTCAATTTTCAACAGATAAAAATTAAATTTTCTTCAATAGAATTTCCAACAGTTAAAAATTCAATTTCCTTCAATTTTCAACAATAAGATTTTTGACTGTTGATAATCCAGTTATCAATTCTCTTCAACATTCAACATTTAAAAATTCAATTTCTCACAATACAATTTTCAACTGAAGAAAATTCAATGTTCAATTTCCACAATAGAATTTCCAACTGTTAAAAATTCAATTATCAATTCTCTTTAATTTTCAACAGTTGAATATTCAATCTTCAATTTTCTTCAACTTTCAACAATAGAAGTTTCAACTGTTGAAAATTCTATTATCAATTTTTTTTTTCAAAAAGCGGCCCGATAATTTTGAATTTGATATTATATAGTTCTTAGAATGCCAAATAACTGTAATCAAAAACAAAATGCTATTTGCAAACAAACTTTCACTTAAAATCAATTCCACCACACAGTGCTTTGCTATTTTTAAACTTAAATTTAAATTTATTATAGAAGATGATGACACGGACCAAGTTTGGACTCCACTTGAAAGATTTTTGACAGCGCACAATATTACCAATATAAGCCCAGTACTTGAGGCGGAGCAAATTGATTTCGACGCACTAATGTTATTAACGGAAATCGACATTACTGCCCTGAAACTTCCACTCGGACCCAGAAGAAAATTGCTGAACGCAATTGAACTCCACAAAGCCTCGAACGGTCAACAAAGCGCCACCATGAACAGCCGACTATAAATACACTCAACTCCCGATATAAGAAACCCCGGTTTACGATATTCCTAGAATTGACGCCCGCGGCAGTTGCATGATGAGGGGAGCCGCGGGACCGAGAGAGAGGCGGTGCTCAGTCAAGCGTGACAAATAGCATGAGGGCCGCTCTCTCAGCGCATTAGTTGCATCAGGTTGCGTCATGCGGCCAGGCCGCTGCAAGCTATGTCCGAAACCGTTCTTATATCGGGAGTTAAGTTTCATTTAAAAATGATGCCTAAGACTTATGAAATAACGTAGTTTCACCAATAATTATTTGTAAATTAACAAAATATTAAATAAGGTAACTTTGTAAATATACCTACATAGCTAAAAGATGCCTCAGAATAAAAAGGCGTCTTGCTGATTTTCTTAGTTTTATTTAATAATTATCATACAAACAAATATATACAAGTCCATTACTATTTGGTTAAAAATTGATGTATTTTGTCAAAAATTCGTCTTTTTTATAGAAAATTAATCTGCTTTAGTTGAGGATTCAAGTATTTTGTTGAGAATTCGTCATTGCTGGTTAAATCCAACTGTTTTTTATTTTTAATTAAAATCTTTTTTGTTGCAATATCAGCTATAACATTTTTTGTTGAGAATTCATCTTTTTAGGTTGAAGATTCGTAATTTGGTATGAAAATTCGCTCTTTTTTGTTCAAAACAATTTTTTTTAATTCACAATTCAAATATTTTTTAAAAATTCAACTGTTTTGTAGAGAATTCGTCTGCTTGGCTTAAAAATCCAACAATTAATAAAAAATTGAACAGTTTTTTGGAAAATTTATGTAATTAGCTGAGCTTTCCTCTTTTTGTTTGAAAACTTAACTATTTGGTTAAAATTCAGCTATTTAAGTCAAGGACTCAGGTAATTTGTTGAGAATTCGTATTTTTTGATTATATTTAACTGTTTTTTTTTATTGAAAATTATACTCTTTTTTTGTTCATATATTAACCATTGCATTTTTTGTTGAAAATGCTACTGTTTTGTAGAGGATTCATCTCTATGGCTTCAAAATTTAAAAGTCTTGTAGAAAATTAATTTTATTTTTATTGAAAATTAATTTTTTAAACTGAAAATTCAACTATTCGATTTTTGGTTGAAAGTTTATCTTTTTTAGTTGAAAATTCATCTATTTGGTTGAAAATTCATGTATTTTCTAAAAACACCGTCTTTTTTTATACAAAAAAATTTCCTCAATTTTCAAAAGTTGAATTTTCTACTGTGGATAATTCAATTATCAATTTTCTTCAGTTGAAAATTAAATTTTCTGCAATTTTCATTAGTTGAAAATTAAATTTTCTGCAATTTTCAACAGTTGAATATTCAATCTTCCATTTTTTCAATTTTTAACAGTTGAAAATTTAATTATTGATTTTCTTCCATTTTCATTTATCAATAATTCAATTTTCAATTCTCTCCAATTTTCAACAGTTGCAAATTTAATTTTCTTCAATTTTTGAAAATTTAATTATTAATTTTCAGCAGTTGAATTTTCTACTGTGGATAATTCAATCATCAATTTTCATCAGTTGAAAATTAAATTTTCTCCGATTTTCAACAGTTGAATATTCAATCTTCAATTTTTCTCAATTTTCAACAGTTGAAAATTTAATTATTAATTTTCTTCAATTTTCATTCGTCAATAATTAAATTTTCAATTCTCTCCAATTTTCAACAGTTGCAAATTTAATTTTCTTTAAATTTTGAAAATTTGATTATTAATTTTCAGCAGTTGAATTTTCTACTGTGGATAATTTAATAATCAATTTTCTTCAATTTTCATCAGTTGAAAATTAAATTTTCTCTAATTTTCAACAGTTGAATATTCAATCTTCAATTTTTTTCACTTTTCAACAGTTAAAAATTTAATTATTATTTTTCTTCAATTTTCATTCGCCAATAATTCAATTATCAATTTTATTCAATTTTCATAAGTTGAAAATTAAATTTTCTCAAATTTTCAACAGTTGAATATTAAATCTTCAATTTTTTTCAATTTCCAACAGTTGAAAATTTAATTATTAATTTTCTTCAATTTTCATTCATTAAATATTCAATTTTCTTCGATTTTCAACAGTTGCAAATTTAATTTTCTTTACTTTTTGAAAATTTAATTATTAATTTTCTGCAGTTGAATTTTCTACTGTGGACAATTCAATTATCAATTTTTTTCAATTTTCATCAGTTGAAAATTAAATTTTCTCCAATTTTCAGCAGTTGAATATTCAATATTCAATCTTTAATTTTCAACAGTTGAAAATGTAATTATTAATTTTCTTCAATTTTCATTCCTCAATAATTCAATTCTCTTCAATTTTCTCCTATTTTCAACAGTTGAATATTCAAGCTTCAATTCAACAGTTGCAAATTTAATTATTAATTTTATGCAATTTTCATTCGTCAATAATTCAATTTTAAATTCTCTCTAATTTTCAACAGTTGCAAATTTTATTTTCTTTAATTTCTGAAAATTTAATAATTAATTTTCTGCAGTTGAATTTTCTACTGTGGACAATTCAATCATCAATTTTCTTCCATTTTCATCAGTTGAAAATTAAATTTTCTCCAAATTTCACCAGTTGAAAATAAAATTTTCTCCAATTTTCAACAGTTGAATATTCAATCTTCAATTTTCAACAGTTGAAAATTTAATTATTAATTTTCTTCAATTTTCATTCCTCGATAATTCAATTCTCTTCAATTTTCAACAGTTGCAAATGTAATTTTCTTTAATTTTTGAAAATTTAATTATTAATTTGCAGCAGTTGAATTTTCTACTGTGGACAATTCAATTATCAATTTTCTTCAATTTTCATCAGTTGAAAATTAAATTTTCTCCAATTTTCAACAGTTGAATATTCAATCTTCAATTTTCAACAGCTGAAAATTTAATTATTAATTTCCTTTAATTTCCATTCGTCAATAATTCAATCTTAAATTCTCTTCAATGTTCAACAGTTGCAAATGAAATTTTCTTTAATTTTTGAAAATTCAATTATTAATTTTCAGCAGATGAATTTTCTACTGTGGATAATTCAATTATCAATATTCTTCAATATTCACCAGTTGAAAATTAAATTTTCTTTAATTTTGAACATTCGAATATTCAATCTTCAGTTTTTTCAATTTCCAACAGTTGACAATTTAATTATTAATTTTCTTCGATTTTCATTCATCAATAATTCAATTTCCAATTCTCTTCGATTTTCAACAGTTGCAAATTTAATTTTCTTTAATTTTTGAAAATTTAATTATTAATTTTCAGCAGTTGAATTTTCTAATATGGATAATTCAATTAACAATTTTCTTCAATTTTCATCAGATGGAAATTAAATTTTCTCCAATTGTCAACAGTTGAATATTCAATCTTCAATTTTTAACAGGTGAAAATTTAATTATTAATTTTCTGCAATTGAATTTTCTACTGTGGACAATTCAATTATCAATTTTCTTCAATTTTCATCAGTGAAAAATTAAATTTTCTCCAATTTTCAACAGTTGAAAATTAAATTTTCTCTAATTTTCAACAGTTAAATATTCAATCTTCAATTTGCAACAGTTGAAAATTTAATTAATAATTTTCTTCAATTTTCACTCATCAATAATTAATTTTTCAATTCTCTTCGATTTTCAACAGTTGCAAATTTAATTTTCTTTAATTTTTGAAAATTTAATTATTCATTTTTTGCAGTTGAATTTTCTACTGTGGACATTTCAATTATCAATTTTCTTCAATTTTCATCAGTTGAAAATTAAATTTTCTCCAATTTTCAACAGTTGAAAATAAAATTTTCTCCAATTTTCCACAGTTGAATATTCAATCTTCAATTTTCAACAGTTGAAAATTTAATCATTAATTTTCTTCAATTTTCATTCCTGAAAATTCAATTCTCTTCAATTTTCAACAGTTGCAAATGTAATTTTCTTTAATTTTTGAAAATTTAATTATTAATTTTCAGCAGTTGAATTTTCTACTCTGGATAATTCAATAATCAATTTTCTCGAATTTTCAACAGTTGAACGTTCAATCTTCAATTTTTTCAGTTTTCAACAGTTAAAAATTTTATTATTAATTTTCTTTAATTTTCATTCGCCAATAATTCAATTATCAATTTTCATCAGTTGAAAATTAAATTTTCTCCAGTTTTCAACAGTTGAATATTCAATCTTCAATTTTTTTCAATTTTCAACAGTTACAAATTTAATTATTAATTTTCTTTAATTTTCATTCGTCAATAATTCAATTTTAAATTCTCTTCAATTTTCATCAGTTGATAATTAAATTTTCTCCTATTTTCAACAGTTGAATACTCAAGCTTCAATTTTCAACAGTTGAAAATTTAATTATTAAATTTCTTCAATTTTCATTCATCAATAATTCAATTTTCAATTCTCTTCGATTTTCAACAGTTGCAAATTTAATTTTCTTTAATTTTTAAAAATTTATTTATTAATTTTCTGCAGTTGAACTTTCTACTGTGGATAATTCAATTAGCAATTTTCATCAGTTGAAAATTTAATTTTCTCCAATTTTCAACAGTTAATATTCAATCTTCAATTTTTTCAATTTTCAACAGTTGAAAATTTTATTAATAATTTTCTTCCATTTTCATTCTTCAATAATTCAATTATCTTCAATTTTCAACAGTTGCAAATTTAATTTTCTTTAATTTTTGAACATTTAATTATTAATTTTCTACTGTGGATAATTCAATTATTTTTGAAAATTCAATGAACAATTTTCTTCAATTCATAATAATAAAAATTTCAAAAATAGAAAATTTAATTATTAATTTTCTTCAGTTAAAAATTCAGTTTTCTTCAATTTTCAACAATAAAATATTCAATTATTCAACATTCAATTATCAATTTTCTTCAATTTTCCACCATTAATAATTCAATTTGCAATTCTCCTCAACTGTCAACCGTTTCAAATTAAATTTACTCGAATTTTCAGCTGTTTTTTTTCTTCAATTTTCAACATTACTAACCAGAAACTTCCACTCTGACGTAGATGAAAATTGCTGAACGCAATTGAACTTCACAATACCTGGAACAAATTTTTAACAATAATTATTTTAAAAAATTATTTAAATAAGGCTAGTTTGTAAATATACCTACTTAACTAAAAGATGCCTCAAAATAAAAAATACGCGTTGCAGATTTTCTTTAATTTTATTTAATAATTATCATACAAACAAATATATACAAGCTTTTTTATGTTCGCATGAAAATAATTTATTTCATCATTGAAATTAAAGAACGATTGGATTTGCGAAATTTTATAAACAACTGAGCTTTCTCAATTACCGCACGATACGAATCAAATAAAATACTTCTACTCAATCCTATATTTCTGCAAGGCTTTTAGAATTTCGTTTCTTTGCAAACAAAAAATCCAAGTCCTCTGAAAATGCTGAAAGATGCGATTTGGAAATTAAAAACAAAGGTTAATATTTAACTCGAAAACTATATACACTTTATAATAATAATAATGAAGAGGGCATATTTATATGAAGCTCAAAAAGCTACTGGAAAGCGTCCGTTGAAGCAACAATTAAACAGTTCTCAAAAACGCACTTGACTTATTGTCAATTTTAAAAATATTACCTACTTAAATCAAGTTTTTCGAAATTTGCAACAAGGATGGAAATAAAACGAGTTGTACATTTTCTTAGTTTTATTTGTAAATAATTAGGCCCTGTCTATTCGTCCAGGATTTCTGTACAAATAGTCAAAAAAATGTGGAGAGTCAAATCGTCCGGAAATTCCGGACCAATAGACGAACAATTATAATACAAACAAGAGACGCAAAATATACAACTTTCTCTCACAGGCTCGCTGTCACGCTTTTGTCTTTCTGTATTTTGTATATAAAACAATCAAAAAAAAAGTAATTACATTTTTTGTGACCTATTGTTCGGTTTTTTTTCTTCAGAAAACATAACAGTTTAGTCAGTTTGAATCAGAACTCAAGTTTTTTTTAATGCTCTCGTTTGTTAGTAAAAAATTAAAAGTAATAAAAAAAACGAAACCCCTTTCTCAGCTTTTCAGAGAAAAATAAAAAAAGTCCCAACAATAAGTCACATCATCTTTTTGAACGGTATCTTTCTGACTATTATTTATATTGAATCAATTTCGAAAATACAAAATAAACTAATTTGTTGCATGGACAAAGTTTTCTCTCTCTCCTAAATACGTTAAAAATTAGTTAAAACTTCAAGAGGTTCATGAATTCACTAAAAACATTTACAATCTGCTTATTTCAACTTTAATTTAATTCATTTTGAAACTATTGGTGTACATCTAGAAATTCGCCCTTTTTTGTAATGCAATGAAAGACGACATATAAATGAAAACTTTAAAAATATAAAATGCCTGTAGAATTTAAAACCCCACAGATTTCTTTGTTCTTTCCCTTTATTTCACTTTGAAAAGCGCTTCATTCGAAAGTTTCCGTTAATAAACAAACTTTTAATTTCCCGTCGATGAAAACAAAGAAATGAAGAAAAAAAAAAAGAAGGGGCAGTGCTTAGACTTTGGCGATATTTTATAAACGGTACTGTGCATACATGTATGTACAATGTAAGTTTCATCTAAGCTAAGGTATAATTGAGAAAATGAGCTCTTTTTGGGGCACTTATTTCTTTAACAACAGCTATATGTATACCGGCAAATCAAGCACATTCCTAGTTTTTTTTTGTTTGTTTACAAAATACACCTAAATATGGCATCTTCATAAGTTTTTTTCTCTCTAGAAGGCAATTAATTATCTGTACATTGCACCGGGTGATTGTTTTAAATTTATCAAATTTATCAAATTTTTTGTGGTTTCGAAATCAGCCTGACAAAATTCATTTTGTTATAACTGCTGATCGCTCGATAAATATTATAATTAAAGCTATCGAATAGTAGTCGATATTACGTTTAATAATTATTAGCATTATTCATACATTTTACCATTATATTTACAACTCTTACTTTCGAGATGAAACTCGCTCGGAAGGTTTCAACATCTCAAGAAGAGAAAACAAACGCAAAACTTCCGTCGATTTGTTCCAGTGAAAAGGGAAGATTACAACCAAAAAAAAGGAAACTTTTGTTTTCTTTCAGAGAATAAATCGACGAGAGCTGCCGTGTCTCGTATAATGTACATTTACATGACTGGATACTCTGACACAAGTTTTTTTTTTAATAAAAACGTATTATTATGATCCGTAGATGTGCTACACAAAAGGATGTTTCAACAGCAAGGGAAGATCTTCAATATTCAAAGGGGATCACCCGACCTGTTATGTCTCAAAATCGAAAAACTCTTCGATCACTCGCTATGCAAAAATATAATCATGACGTTTTTCGACCACCACATTCACAATTTTATCACAAAATTCTTCGAGCGAATCCTATCCCTCAATCTTGATACATCCTACATATAAGTTATCTATTTACAATTAAAACAAACTTGAACAAAACTCACCATGGACAACGCTATTTGAAATTGTACCTACTAGGTTGGAAAATCAAAAATCATTACCATAAAGTCTAATGTCAATTTTTATGTCAGCTGAATGAACAAATATTCATTTGCCCGAATTTTTTATGATAGTGAACTTGGTTCAAACGAAGGTGTAATTGTTGCTCAAGACGATATCAATTTTCAGTTCCAGTTCCAAGTTATGTAGTTTGACAATTGATTAAAAAAAGAATAAAGCCGAGCTTGTACTGAAATTTTGATCTGCAAAGCAAATTAGCTGTACCACAGACAGAAATGAGAAAAATTCATTCATTCTCTAGCCCAATTCATTACTGTTCAGAACATGACTTGATTCCTGCCTGTATTTGTCAAAACTGAAAAGCCTATACAATGGAAAGCGAAGTGCACATTTGGAAATATTTTAGAATCGAGAATGGCGGAGTAAAAACTTGAATTGTCCAACGTGGAGAAGAATTTCTCTATCCATCATTAGAGAAACAAAATCTCTATTAATTTAAACTTCTATGAAATATACACGCAATGAATCGTTTCCCAGTTCCCTGAAAACATTGCATATTTCGAGAAAAATACTCGAATAAGATATCGAGAGTGAAGATAGAGAATTTCCCGGGCCTCCACTGATCAATAATTACAATAGTAAATTCTGAAAAACAAGTAACTAGTGGACAATGTATAAAATACATTGAACTCTTAACTATGTATAGTATTAGTCGCACAGTAAGATTGAAAGGAATTTTATGCGTTTTGCAGTGCGCGTGTGGTGCATTTTTTTTTAGTTTGTGATTTTTTTTTTTTATTCTTCGTCAAGTTCGTATATGCCTACGACATTTCCCCTCAACTGTATATGTACCTTTGGACAACAGAAACCTTATAAAAAAGACGTATTAATCGTAAAGATTTCGAAATATCAATTTACCTATAATCACGTAATATAACAATGTTATAATAAGCAAAAAACAACAATTATTTAGATTACGAAAGAATTTTCTTTGCAAAGGTACTTTCGTACACGTGCGCCGGCATCATCATCTCTCGCGATATACTGGATAGTAAAATAGCTACAAAATATACCTAACTCTCGAATCGGCACGACGATAGGGAGAAAGACTGTCTGTAGTAAGGACATGCCATAAACTTCAAGTGCTAAGTCGTTGCTCGCCCAGAAACGCTAGAAATTCTGGTACCTCGCTGCTTTAAAAAGTAGATAAGCAAGACCATTTCCGTATACAAATTCCTACCTTATCGACTTCGAGACAATTTTACAGCTCAAGTGGTTCATGTCCGTGCTCAGTTTCTAAAACGTTCTCAAACTTAGCACGGACATGAACCAATTGAGCTGTAGAATCGTCTCAAAGTCGATAAGGTAGGAACTGGTATGTTTCTGAAGGAACTGGCCTGTTTCTGCCAACTTTTTGGGAGCCGAGTAAAATGCGAGGGAGATGGCGAGCGTCGCTAGTTTGGAACGCTTGCGGGTTTCTTTGGTGGCGTTGCTTTCAAGCGACAGACGCGGAGATTACTCTTAAAAAAAAGGGGGAAGATCCCTATAGTTTAGGGGGCGACGAACATGCTCTTTTGGTAAGTTATCAGGATGGTAATCCACCCTCGCAGAATGATTGCACAACACTCTCGGGAATCATCTTGCGCGGTTGGACCTTCAGCAATTGATTGTTTAACTAATCAGTAAGAAACATAAGGTGTGTGGCTACTTTACAGTTCGCGCACCGTTACATGAAACGCGATCGTTTGTGTGTTGGGGAGCCCATGTCTACATCGTGAGAAGCAGGTCGTTTGTGATGCCGGGCAAACTCGCTGCTGATGAAGGCAGAAAGCTCCGATTGTCGTCCCATTCGTCGAGCCATTGGCGATCCTGAAATAAAAATGAGACATTTCATTTTTAACTGGAAATTAGTGCTAATATCGAATCCACAATCAATTGAAAAAGGAGACTTCAAAGTTTTTATCAAAGCTGACTTTTTTTAGAATTTTAACTCAACTTATCAAAATTAGGGCTTCTTTCAAAGTATCATTGGATACCATTATAATAAACTTAATTTTGGGATTTCTTAAATTAAGATTACCTTCAATATTCAGGGATCGGAACTGTTCAAGCTTCAAAAAATAGTAAAATAGTAACCATACTTCTCTCAAAAAAGTAACCGAATAGTAACAATAATGTG
Organism: Andricus grossulariae; assembly: GCA_011634705.1. Classification (NCBI taxonomy): domain Eukaryota; kingdom Metazoa; phylum Arthropoda; class Insecta; order Hymenoptera; family Cynipidae; genus Andricus; species Andricus grossulariae. Next base: position 26,078 of record JAABKJ010002994.1, read on the forward strand.
TGAAAAAAGTAATCAAAAAGAAAGATTTTTTACCAAAAAAGACGAAGTTTCCGCTAAAATTATGAATCTTCAACAAAAAAGTGCATGTTCAAGAAAATAGTTCAATTTTTAACAAAATGGTTGCATTTTCCTGACTCAGAAAGATGAATTGTTAACGAAAAATGTAACAGTTGATATAATAACCAAAGAAGAGTTTAATTTAATATAAAAAAACAGTATATTTCATTCAAAAAATACGATTTTTCAACAAAATGGGTTATCTTTCAAGCAAATAGTTGAATTTTCTACGAAAACAGAGAAATCTTCAACCGAAAAAGACAAATTTTCAACAAAATAATTACATTTCTAACCAAAAAGATGAATTTTCAAATAAAATTATGTATTTTTAAACAAAAGAGTGATTTTTAATCAAGGAGAATAATTTTCTACCACAAAAGACGGATTTTCAACTAAAATGATGAATCTTCAACAACAAAAAATATAGTTTTAACAAAAATGGTTCCACTTTTAACCCAATTTCAACCAAAGAAGATAAATTCTCTTCGGAAAATACAATACATAGTTCGATATTTCAACAAAAAAGATATAAATTTTAAATTAAAAAGTAGCAATTTTAACTACATTGTAATTTTTATCAAGATTCATAATAATTCAATTGATAGCCTGGAAAAATTTGAATTTTTACATTTTTCACAAGTTAT
>JAABKJ010002995.1:0-26777 GCA_011634705.1 Andricus grossulariae
TGTCGCAGAGTCGTGTTCCGCTCCTCTACGTTCGTATAACCATTCCTGTTCGGTGGCTAGCAGGTCTATGAGTGGTATCAATTCAATGGCTAATGTTGCAGCTTTTAAGGCCGTGCGATATACGCTTGTAACTTGCCCTCGCCTGCTCTTCACTTTTCGATGGTCGATTTTTCCATCCTGAAGCCATGCTGCTTCTTGGCGAGGCCAACGGCTGCTGCAACTACCGCACGGAGTATGGCTTTTGAGAACTTTTTGTATACTTTGCCCGCATACAAGAAGGAGGCTAGGAAATCTTCTTATTATGTACGTTATGACCTCAGGTGGTATGCAATCAAGCCCCACCGCTTTTCGCTAGCTCATTCCGCTGATGGCTATCCAGAGCTCCTCCACAGTAAAAAGGAAGATCTCTTCTGAACCTAGATCCTTTTTTTTTCTCTCCCAATGTGTCGGAAAGAGCGCACTGACGATCTCCTCCATTATTTTCGGGTTTTTGGGTCCTACCGTCGCTCGTCTCACAGCCGGCCAAATACTATTTAATGGCCCTTTTTTCAGGAATCTTCGTTTATAGCGTGGCATAGGATTTTCTAACGCTGTCTGCATTTTTGTGCTTTTCGGCTGCTGTTCGTCTGGCCCTGTGAGATTTTCACCTAAATTGTAGGCATTTCTTCCTCAACTTGGCTATGTCCTCAATTCATTAGTACAAAAATTCTTTTCTCTGCTTGTTTGTTTTGCTGGGCATCGACGCATCACAAGCTTTGGCTATGAAGTGCATCATTTTTTCCACAAGATTTTTGGCTGACCAGCTAATAATTTTCTTTAAACCTGCTTCAGAAATGCTGTGAAGTTCTTCTTCTTGCCCTAAAGTATGTATCAGCTTTTCGGTTTTAAGTTGATTAACATTCCAGCCACTGTCGATCTCCTGTTTTCTGTTCGTATTTTAGTATTAGTCCTCCTTGCTACTTTCAAGCCAATGTGTTAGTGGTCGCTGCCGGAGAACTCGTCCGTGACATACTAGTTTTGTATTCTGGGTGTTATTCCAGGGGTTGCAAAGGTGATGTGAATTAGAGTTCCCCTATTCCTGCTCCTCCTGAACTTTGGTACGCAGCCAGAGTTAACAATTGACAGGTCGCATCTGTTACGTGGTTTGCATTAGAAGCAGGTCAGCCTTTGACTTATATGCGCGTTGGCTTAATAAGTCTCAGGTGATTCTGTTACGCTGGGGATTGCCATATATGGCTATCGACATGGTGAGCCTTTTTTCTTCTTGCCCTCAAGAAAGACCGCATACCTTGATGGTCCTGGTATGTCATCCAAGACCGTCTCGGTATTTGACTACGCACACAAGTACCATCCTAACGGAGCTTTTCAGTCGGCTGCACGGTGGTTTTTACCACTGCAATTCCAGCATGACCCAGCTCTGTCCATTGCTTGACAGCCCGCTGCTAATCCAGCTTAATCGCAACGGCTTCCGCCATTTCGACGAACGCCGTAACATTACCCCATCAAGTCAGTCGCGACGAGTTGTGGCGTCCAAGACACGCATGTCTACAAGAGCTGTGGGTACGAGCACCTTGACCCTTTCTTTGTCTTCTAAGGCAGCCATAAGGGCCTTACTATATTCTGTCTTGCTTTCAGGTTTGAAGCTTAGTTCAACCAAGACGCTACTTTTCCTTGTATCCCGGATTCCCGAGAGTCTAATCCTCACGCCTTCCGGTTTGACCTGAATTTTTATGTCCTATAGCACATCCGCATACCTTTTCCCTTTTGCAAGGTTTATCAGGATGGTCGGCGAGTATTATTATCCAGCAAGGACGTCTTTCTCTTTTGGCTTTCTCAACCTTAGCCTTCTGCTTCCTACTTATGTCTTCGGATATTCGAGCATCCTTTCCATACTTCGTTTTTTCTTGACAATCCCAACCTTTTACTTCAAACCAAGGGTTGCTGGACTCAGCCTGCTATTTTTTCTGGGCACGCGAATGGGCTGTCACAGGAGCTGGACGTTCTTTCATCCCGCTTACTCTTCTACATCGATCTTGGTGTCTAATCTCGTTGACCAACCACTATATTAGACATGGTCAATTACTTCAGACTCCCCTCCTTAGATTTCTCCTGTGAAGCAAGTTTTCCATCTTTAGTTTTGTTTCTTAGAAGTTGCATGGTGGCAATAATTTCCTCTTCATTTGTCAAGTTTTCCTTCATATCTTTTTGCGTGTTCTGGACTTACTTACAGTGTGTAATCGCCTGAATCGTTAGAGATAACCGAAATTTTCATATCATCAGTCTCCTCCTGATTTTGATACAACTCTATCTAGCTGCCTCCCGCGTCTTTTGTCTTCTGATATGTTTTTGGTTCCCGCAGAGCCTTGCATGCGGGAATAAGTTTTAAATGATCTAGAAGGCGACCTGTTATTATAGAGACACCGTATTTGAAACCAATGCCAGCAGTGGGACTCCGATACCGTGTTAAAAGTCGAAAATCGAACGAACCTCTTTTTCTAACGTGTGGAAATAGAAAGAGAGGTTTGTTTGATTTTCGACCTCGAAACAGCATTGGAGTCCCACTGCTGGTGCCATGCAGTCTTTGACACGGTTATTAAGACCTTAGCTTAGTGGTTTTCCCTTCAGGACCATCCTGAACCATTTTCTGCGACTGCTTATTTAGTTGTGTAACCGTATTTAGCAGAAAGCCTCGGTACTTGGCCCCTTTATCCGCAACCCGAGGACGCACCCAATGGCACAGTGGAAGGTCGGAGGTATCAGAATCTAAAAAAGGTAAAGGCAAGGGTCCCTTAGTAATTATGGCTAGTATTCGCAAGTAATAAGTTCCATAGCTGCAATCCACAAGCTAAACACAAAGACTTCTCTTTAGTTAAATTTAAGTCTCTACAAAGATCATATAAAGACTCTTGTTTAAAAATTTGTCGTGCTCCTGATTCCATAGTATCCGATACTTCATCTACATTCTATTTTCTGATCCTAGAATTGAACTTCGATTTATAATACCTTATATTCTTGAACACTTGTCACTGCGACTACTGGAGGACTTGACGGAAGATGAAGTGCACTATGAGTCAGAGGTCAAGTTACTGGCTAAATGTTCGCATATGAAATTAATTTCTTACATTTTTGGGAAAATCCTCTGGATTTCATTGCAATAAAAATAAAAATCCGTTATTATAGATGCAGTATGTGGTATGTCGCATGCAATACTTGGCTTTGACTCATTCTTGCAAATTCACGTTTGGGTGGAAAGCCTGTATTTGCCTGTATCAGTCGGACTCTATAAAAAAAACTTCAATGGACTTGATTCGTAGAATGTGAATTTCTATTTCCTTTAATTTGACATGAAGTCTTCTTAAACGTTTGAAATAGTTTTGCAAACAGGAGCTCGAGAAGTGGTAATAAACTTGTACAATCATTTAATTGAAAAAAAAAATCGATTATTGTCGGAATCTTGGATAAGACTCTCAACACTCAATACATTTTTATCGCTTTCACCTCTGCTTTGGCAGAGTCTAGGTTGTATTCTTTGCCAATAATTACAATATAGGATGCTGTGATGTCCAACAATGATGGCCCAACTGCTAGGGGTAGAGGTTGTGTAGAAAAACCGTCTTCATGGAGCTTGTCGATCTTCCTACTTAGTGCATTGCTCATATCAGTTTAATTCTGAAAACATACCAGTAATCATGAACATATTATTTTCCTTGCAATCAAAACAAGAGATCGATATATGTAACATTATATGAAGATTGTCCAATAAAACTGATCAACAATAATGAATTTATGGTAAGTTACCATAAGTCACCTAAAAAATTACCGTTAATTACCAAAAATTTGAAATCACGACTGTATTTCGAAAATGTCTGAAATCATCAATTTGTTATAAAAAATATCGTATGAGCCAGGGGGAGTAGCACTTTTTCCTCTAGGTGCATAATATAATATTATTATTCACCTTACAACATATATTTCTGATTTGAACATACTGCTTTTACTATATTTTAAGCGCTGTTTTTTGAATCACGTATGGTTGGGAGACACATATTGTATTGTATATATAGCTATAAATTTCGAACCCACACTCTTATGGCTGAATCTTATAAACCATTTCTATCAGTGTACGCTCAGGTTAAGGTAGCTTAGGTACGGTTCGAATCCCCAACGGGTGCAATTTTTCAGAGCTTTTGAGTATGCGGTTATGTGTGTAAGTGACCGTGCGTGCGATTTCGTAATTTTAAATATAAATTAAGTGTAATATATAGATAACCATTTTTTTATTTCATCATTATATTTTCTCATCAGCTTCGAGCTGCTGTAATAAAAAGTTTACCAATGATTCTATAACGCCTGTCTCATATTTCCAGACACATGGATGAACCTTAGTTTGTTTTTCTTACTCTCTGTAGAACCCGATCTTTCATTGAGTACCTGCCTGTTCAGTCTTTCGTCGCTGTAGCTCCAACGGGTAACTCTGATCCGTGCAATACCCATTTTCAATATTTGCTTATTACTCTGTTTAATATGGCACAACGTAGAAAAGAATTCATTCATTTATCTGAGACTGAGTATTCGATTTCAACCACTAATTTCCAGTTTTTAAATTCAATTTCTCTCCGTGCAGTTACAGGACTTATCTCGCCTCGTCTTCGATCGTTCTGCGAGCATTGCCGCTATTCGCGTGAAGACCCGAATTGTGCGTATTGGCGCATATACTATTTTGTTTGACGGCGGTGCATTTACAAGCTTTTTTTCGTGAGGTCTGTCACAGCCTCTGGTCACTCAATGCTTTAAAAACTAAGAACGATAGTCTCCAGTGGCGCCTCATAGTGGTATTTTGGATCCCTAAGATGATACCTCGGATGCCAAGCTTGGAGTATCTTCATTGAAGAACGGTTTTGGCTAAAGCCTGCTCAGTTCTAAATAGTGCAGATTCTTTTATGCGCCTCGTACATAAACATGAAGTCGTCAATGTTGTGGCGTTTCTATACCGTGCCACAGATAGGGCCGCAGAGGAGCATGGCCGCCCATGAGATTCCAGCGACACTACACGTGGCCTAGCATCACTAACTCCACACCACTCAACGTATCAGTGATGCGAAGCCTGATATTGTCCTCCAAGATCTGAAGACCAAAATCATTCACGTGATTGAATTCTTGGCACCAGCTGATGGTAATATCACGGCAAATGAGGAAGAAAAACAGGCGAAATATCAAGCCCTTCTATTCGAGCTGAGCAGGCTGTACCAAGGCTACAAAGTTCATCTTGTAGTTCTCATAATCGGCTGTCTTGGAGGTATGAAAGCTTCATTTTTTATTCAACTCAACAAGATTCCGGCTTGCCAGCGTCAGGCTCATTCCATCGCGAACCAGATGCAAAAGGCTGTCCTTCTGGGATCACTTCATCTGGTCCACCAACTCTGTTCCTCATAACATTCTACAAATATTGGTAGCTCAAAAAAAGTATCCAGAGGTGAAACCTTCATCTCCAATTGCCCCGTCTGTCGCGTAAGGTCATTCGCGGCAGAGACATGACTTCAAGAAACAGTGTTGAATGATGTTGTCTCGCATTAATATCTTGCTCTTGCTCACCTTCTAGGACAAAAAGAGCAGAAGTAAATGACGTGCACGTTCCAATTGCATCAGGACTGGTTGCTTTAGGAAACCATGATCGTAGGTTCCGGAGCATACAACTTCTCACAGTAATTTTTTAATTAGGCTAGAAGAGGGCTTTTCACTATATATTCACTATATATATCCAAAACTATAATTTTAAATTGAAATTATTGAAATGTTGAAGACGATAAATATATCAATAGGGAGTTTCATATCATGTAGTATCAAGTGACATTCAAAACGACTGGATAGATTTTTTTACTGAAAAATATTTAAAATATTTTACTGACATATTGTGAACCTTCAAAGTTTAATTGATCTAAACACTTTGAAAATTACACGCTAATCTAATTGGAAACTTTCAAAAATTACAAAACGCGCGAGTTATGAAATACGGGAAATCTCCCGGTTTACTATTTCCCTCCCGGCTTTATCCCGGTTTTCTCTCAGTGCAAGTTTCTCCCAGCTCTCCCGGGTGGGTAGTCACACTGTGAAAGTGAAAAATTAATAAGCTACAATCTTTAGGTTATGAAACTTCATATTCACCTTATGCCAATCTTAAATTCACAAGAAGTATCACTTGTGTTTCATTTTATAAAAATTATCTCTAACAAAAATGCGGGTATTGAAATCCTAAACATTTGGATGTTTGCGATGCAAATATATATGAGCGGATTTCCAAGTTCTTTTCTAACACGTGCACTCTCTGCAGTCCCTAGAATGTGCACTGAATAAAGTGAATGGTACTGAGGCTTTTAGTATAAATCTTATATTTCCTGCACAGGGTAATATATTGAAATTAGTATAAAAAGTGAATCAGAATTTCATAAATATTGAATTTGGAAATAAATTTTTGCATCAATTATAATATATTACAATATTATTTAACTTGAATTTCTTCAATTTTTGTTTAGCCTATATTGTCCTATTCGAACGTATTACACATTCAACTCTATTCACTCAGTATTTTAACGAATGCGGAATGGCAAATTTATAGCACAGTGTACAGGTGACAGATTAAAAATGTGACCAACCGATTAGATTTTCATTTATTCGCGCTGGAATAAATAATTCTATTGAAGTGCCTGTGCAAGCAATTTTTCCTGCAATAAAAAAACGATAATTCTTTGTTAAGAATTGATTATATAAACGGGGCATTACGTCACACTAAAATGCCTAATGGCTCTATTATTCCGCGTCAGGAATATGCAGTTTCTCTGTTGCGTTGCAAGGCAAGGAATATAGAAATTTAAGTGAAATCCGGAAATAAATAAGTCTCTTATCGCACAAGATTCGTCTCATAATTTTAAATTGATACTTGAATTCAAAATTACCTTTTGGAAAAGAATACAGTGAAGTTTACTCTCAAATTATGTACAGTCTCTGTAATTTCGGGGAATTCATTTTCCATTCTTAGAATCAACTTACCACATAAATGACTATTCATTCTCCAATAAAGTACAGGGCCTACGGAATTCTTGACCTATTTCATGCAGCCATTTAGTCAAAACTGTAATAAAAAAAACCTAATATTATATGAAAAGTTTGTATTTATTATAAAAAAATTGCTAATAATGATTGAACGGTTAATAAAATGCTAAATTTTTCCAAATGCCGTCTAGTGCTAACAGTTTTCTAATAAATAAAAAATACAAACAGCTTTTATACCATCGTAACTCGGTAAATTTACCTTTTTTTTCATTTGCAAACTCAATTAACGATATTTTCCGACAACAAAAGAAATTTGCAAAATCATTACAACCGGAGGCATTATCTGTCCTTACGCAAAATTGATGACTTGACTTACAAGGGCAGGAACACCATCTTGTAGCATTGATTTTGATGGAACTCAAATAGGTAAAATACAACTGAAATAAATGTTGTACATTTTGTTTTAAGCTGCCGATGCGCGATTGTTTACCAGATATCATTAATAAACTAATTTGATGAATAAGGGAAAATCGATTTTACCCACTAGTGAGGGAAGCAAGACGGAAAAGTATGGTTAGGCGTGCTTGAAGGGGTTTCGATACTAGCACCATTGACGTAGACTATAGGTAGCACGTCGACCGAGTCCGCTATTACGTTCTATAGTAAGCTGCAAGGTTCACGAACTTCGCATAACCTGCATTTGCTTTGGTATCAAGTGTCAGTGGGTGTCACTTGATAATTAAACTATATAAGTTTGAGTGAACTACGTGATGAGGCTTCCGAATATGCGAATAATGTTTTCAGAAAAATCGCCTGAAAAATTCAATCACGCGTATACCGTTTTTAAGCAATGGAATAGGTGAAATAGAGGTGCTGCATTGCGAGGTGTGACGACTCTGGGGATCCTTCCAGGAGGTAACAGCAAAGCGTCCTGAAATATCGAGGGCGCGAGTTCTCACGCTCCCAAGCTATGACGTGATCGCCGTGTCAAGAGCTGAATGGCACCAGAGTTAACACATCCTTGAACACCCCGGCCTGCCCCCCTCAGAAGAGGAAGACAGGCCGGAGTCTCAAAGGAGTTATCTTAATGGAGACTTTAGGACACCAGATCGAATCCCATAGTATGTAGACCCGCGTACTGCAAGGGGGTCTTTGCGGGCGGTGCTTCTTATTTCCCCAGCTTCTCGCCGGACAAAAATGGACATACCACACAAAATGAAACTAATCAGAAACAATGACAATCTTGTCGAGGCCGTAGAAGTGCAGCTAAAGGTACTCTCCGCAAAGAAGAGGCAACATTGCGGACCACAAAAAAGGAGAGGCTGTAAAGCGTGTTTCGGAAACAAAAACCAAGGTACCCAACAGGGTGCAGTGACTGCGGAAACTTCACCTGGAGCAACTCCTCAGGCCTAACTCTCGAGGAGTTGCACAGGCTGAGGGAGGAAATCTTTGAAGAGATTGACGTGTTACCCTGCGGTGGGCGCAGCCACAGATTCAATGATATCTTCATCAGATCAGGTGCCATTGTAGCGGAGACCGCAGACATCTGGTCACGAGACTGGATAGTAGGAAAGTCTCCAATGTTTAGGCTTAAAGCAGGACTAAACCTGGAAGGCAAGAGGGCGGAGTGTCTGCAAAGGTACCGCAGAGCAAACGTACTGATTCATGGCACCCACGAGAGTCCGACTACAGTTCTGGGGCGCCTGAGCTTACAAAATCCGTCTCTACGAACTGATTCGTGTAAGGTATATTCTGACAGACAGGGCTTCAGGCCGAAGGGGATAGGCTGGATTCTAGTCGTTGGCCTTCCTGAATTCTTAATCAGAGCTCTTGTAGCTCTAGATTGTTGACTTTATCTAGGGGCAGGTAGGGTTACCTTTCGAGTGACCCAACTAAAATCCGCAGGAAGACCAGAAACGTCCGGAGCTGCCCCGAGTTATCCTTTTAATGGCTGAGACGAGAATCCCCATGATGCAGATTAATTTGCACCACAGCAAAGGCGCCTCGGTGGTTCTAGCCAGACGCGTGTCTGTGGTGCAGACAGGGTTCGCCCTAATTCAGGAACCCTGTTTATACATGGAAAGGATTGGTGGCTTCAATGTACTTCCACCCGTTTGTGTCACATTGAAATCAATGATCTATAAGGATGGTCATCCCCATGTAAAAGACAAATTAAAAAGTTGTATTTAATTGAAATCAGGCTTCATTTACAATATTTTACATAAAAGACTTACTCCATTTGGTGCCAGAAAGTACTGGACATCCTCCATGTACAGATAACGCATCTACTTCTCCATTTTGTTTAAGATTATACCAGAATGCTGCACTACCTTTTTTAGGCCATAAGGTAACATTTAATTTTGGGAAAACTGTAGTACCTCCTTTCGCGACGTCATTCATCTAGAAAGTATATTTCTTTTAGACATTTTTACAATAAACATTTATCAAATCAAATATTATTTAATATCCTTTTTTGCCAGAATCAGAACAGCAGTATAATACAGGTAAACTTGTCTCTATTATTCTGACGTGTGAACCAAACCACAGACAATGGTCTGGTTTTTTGCAAATATAAATACTCTAGCCGAAGTACGAAATTTCAAATCTGAAGAAAAAAGGAGCACGATGAAGGTATGGAGAAAGTAAGCAAATGTCTCGAAAAGTCACTTCTTATCACACGAAATAATATTGGGTTAAACGAGTGCGTTTTTTAATTCTTTAAAATGGCTGATATTATTTAAAACTTCGGACTGTTTTGAATTGAAAACATTGATGTTTAAGACGATTTAAGTTGCAAGCCTTTAATATGGAAAAAATTGAGTGTTCAAGATTTTGGAATTTAATTCTTCAAGATTCTGTGAAGGAATCCGCACGAAATTTATGGATAAGGCGTTTCGGTGAAATTGTTTTAAAGGGAGAATTTCTGATACTTCACGAAGATTTCAATAATAATTAATTAGAGACAAGAATTTAAAATAGAAGGGGATAACAAGTATTCAATCCACTTGATTTCAAATTTAGTTCAATTTTACTTAAAGTCGTTAAACTTCTTTTGATTTTTTGAAATTCTATCTTTACTTTGAAGTTTTGATCGTTATAAGTTAAAAATGTAATTTTAACCGTAGTAAACACAATTTTGAATTTGAATGCTTAATATTCTTATATAATATAATTCTTATATAAGTTAAACAGTTTTAAAGTACCCTTAACTTGCGATTCTGGGCCGGTTTGGGGTCTGGGCGGTCCAGAATCGCGAGTTGTGTGTAGTAGGTTGTGAAATTGACTCTTCTTTATAGAAGTGGCGCAAAATAGGCGGGCGTGAAGTAGGCCCATTTTACGTTAATATACTTCACAGTCAGGAAAATTATTTCTTACAATTTACGGCCTCAAATGTGCATGAAGGATCGACAAATGAGGTAGTTATTAAACTCTTGTCTGAGGTGATAATTGCATGCTCACAAAATTCATGAGTATTGTGACGCAGGAGCTCCTGGAACCGAGAGGTCCTCTGGCTTATTTTCTTATCCTCATTGAATTTTTATGAATACTTATGAATGCCAAGTTGATATCATGAAATTTTATGCATCTCACATTGAGTTACTTTGATTCGAGTTAATCTTCCGTAAGATTGAAGGTTCTCATATAAAATTAAAGTTATGAAACAAGCTCATTGAATAATTGACCAGTGAGGTGCAATAATGTTGTTCTTATACATCAGCACCAAGTTCAATGAGACTCCACATTTCAATACTTTTCAATCTGTGCGTGCAACCCGAATTAATGTCAGTTAGAATTCATTTAGATCGCCCGCACCAACTGAATGTAGGCATGGGTTCTAATTCATTCATATCGCACTCAAGGACTGAAATAAGGGATAAGTAGTATAAATGCTAAAGCATCCATACTACCGAAACTTTCATTGGAGGTGGAAAGGAAGAGAAGGAAGGCAACAGGTGCTCGGAGACGTCATTTTCTGTCTTTATCTTACACATGAAGTATCGATAAGAACCGATACATGCCAAAAATTATCGATACTTCGATACATCGACCTCCTAAGTATGGGTATCAAGAATCGAAGTGACGAATATTTTGTGTTCGACACTTGAAGTATCGCAACGGTATCGCTCATCCCTAACTGAAAAGTATTTGTTTACTTACATAAAACAGAACCGTGGCGATACGATTTCCATTTATGTCGAAAGACCGGACGTCCTGGAAAGTTTGAAAGTTATTATTGTATCAAGAAGGTATTAGATCGGTGTACATCTTAGTTCAACCATAATTTACTTACAGTATAGTAATCATAGTGTGGTACATAAAGGCCTCCGATGCCGTAATAAACAACTTGCAGTGGATCGGCTGTAACAGTTGACAAACCTGTCATATGCTCCACTCGACGATTTATAAGCTGTACGTGTCTATTTTCTCCTACAATCCCGACAGTTAGAGCAGTTCTATCTTTCGAAATTTTCTCTCCGCCAGTGGCAGTATTTGCTACTTTTGATTTTTGTAACTGCAGAAAGAGGATTATACTTATTCTTGTGTGTGCTAAATAATCACATCGTTTTGGTGTGTTCATGGTATGTAACGCTTGCGACGGGATATTTTATAACCGATACTTAAAACCGACCTGAGTCGGGAATCTGAAACTTTAAAATATAAACCGCGATGAGACGATAAAGCAATTATTAGCATTTTTAGCCATTACCAAAGAACATTCAAGGGACTTTTCAGAAAAGTGTATTTACTTTTTTTTTATTCAATATTTCATACTTTACTATGGAGTTGAATTTTTCAGTGAAAAGTATTAGAACAGGAGTGAGTCAGTGGCCGCCACCGTCCGGTCAACCGAAACCGCACACTGTAAAAACTAGGATTCGATTTAGGATTTACTTCGGTATTGAAACAGTTCACGCAACCAAAAAAATTGCACTTCAGTTTGATCCACCAATCTAATAAAATAAGGTCGATTTGTGGATTGAAATAGGCTCGAAATGAGAATCATCTGTCAACAACTGAGTCTGATTAAGAAAATTATCATCTGTCATGTTTAGAAACCACGTAACCCCGAAATGGCATGGATACTATGTCAACGTCGTGCGTGCTCTAACTGTTAGAGTAAAAGGGCCTAGGTGCCTTAAAATTCTAAAAGGGCATAAGTGCCAGCTCTTAGCAAAACAAAAGGACATAAGCGCCAAAATTTGGGACAGCGAAAGGGCATAAGCACCAAAGTTTGAAATTCCAAAATGGTATGAAGGCCAACATTTATCAAACCACAAGGGCATGAGCGCAAACATTTCACCCAGCAAAAGGGCATAAGCAGCAACACTTGGGAAAGCAAAAAGGCATAAGCGCCAACAATTGACAAAGCAAAAGGATCACGGTGTGTCTCGACTGACTTTAACCCAAAAGGGCCTGCGTATGCCGGTTTTTTTCTGATTATACTTCTGGGTTGCCCCACAATCATTTTGAGCCCAAAAAGAAAAAAATCGCTTGGGTATTTTTTGAAAAGTCCTTTTTTTGATTTTTTTTAGAGGTTTGGGAGGCCTAAACCATTTAGATTAGCATCCAGAAATGGCTACAGGTGCTGAACATCTCGCAGGAACTGAAACCCTTCAATAATTTTGAAAAATTGTGAAAAACGTGGGAAAAACTCAGTTTTTTTAACATTGCCTTATTGCAGTTCATCCTATGTCCCAAACACCTCAATAAGAATTAAAGTGATCAAAATTTCGTGCAAAATAAAAAAATCAAATGTTCTATCTCTAAGAGTTTGGCAATTATGGTCCTAAGTAGTCGATTTTAAGCGAATAATTTAAATGAAAAAATATATATATAGTTTTGGGAAAATAACTTATTTCCTGTGGATATCTTGTAAAAATTGCCGAATAATTAATTAAAGAAGACTCAGTTTTCAGTAGATCTGAACAAAACATTGTCCGTAAGTTATTTAAAAAAGACTGAATTTTGAGCAAATCTAAAAAACAATGCTCTAGCTACAATAGAACCAAAATTATGGCCTTTTGAATATGGCTCTTGGTTCAACATCAATTTCTTAAATAAAATTCATCATTTTCAAAACGAAGTCATTTCCAGAGCAATTCAGGAATAAGTTGCCACCCGATAGATTATGGAGGACCTAATTTTTAGCAAATTGAAAAGAAATGCTCGAGCATTATTTATTTACAAAAATGATGATTAACATCATTTCATTCCAAAAGGATCATATTCAGAAGGCCATATTTTCGATTTTTTTTATTCATCATTAATAGTTACAAATAATTGTATTTTAACATTGTAACGTTGGTGTTGTTTGTTCGGCCGTTGAAATCGTTCGGAGGGATATATTTATCACCGCTAGATCTGATTTATTGAATTCTATCATCGCAAATTCTCTACTATAATTCTTGACTCGCGCACTTCGAAAATTAAATCATCACCAGGAAATTTTATTTGTCTCTGTCTTTAATATGTCTGTCGCAATTCAAACAGCTTTCATGAACTTAAGTGTTCAAAGAAAGAAATTGTTTCATTTGCTTTTAATTTAGCCTGTTCAGCAACTCGCGTCCAATTACACAAAATGGATTGAGTGTAGGTAGGATATTAAAACTAGCCCTTACCACTCTGTTTTGGAAAATTACCACTAAGGACACCCTAGGAATCAGGATATGGTTATTTTCCCCATCGGTATTAGTAATGATACTTTTCAAAATGCGCAAGGCTCAAAATTTCAAATAGTTTGCGGCCAGAAATTCACGAGAGATGAAATTTTCTGGTGACCTTATCTCTACAAATGCCAGCGATTCTATCAAATGTATCACTAACGGGTTGCGATTCATTTCAAATGCCAAATGAAGGACCAATTACATTAAAATTTTGAGAGGAAGTGGACTAACTTGAGCGCGTATGTATTTGCGAGAACGCCTGGCTCTAAATTGCTTATTGTGAGTCTAAATAGTGTTCGATAAATCCTAAAATCAAATTCTAACATCGGTTTTCGTCCCTAACAAAATATCCAGGAGTTTCAATGTTTACTCTTTAAATTCACTCTGTGCCTTTTCACCCTTCCAAACCAAGCTTTATTTTAATTCATCTTGGTCAATGATGAAGTTAACATTCCACTTAGTTTACCTAACCTTTTAATTTATCATTAATCATGAGAAGTGAGCTCAGGACTCACAGATATATTACTTTAAAAAATTCAGAATTCTGTTTAAGTTTTGACTTGGATGACCAACATCTCCCTTTTTAATTTTTATTAAAATTTCCCACGTCAATGTCAGACGGACCAATTTCCAGGTCTGAGCCCGGTTGAAGGGTCCGTTGTGACAAACAGGTAACCAAATTTTAATACTAAGAATGGAAAGCACTGTCAGCACCCAACTTCAGAGTGGGAAGCCAGTTCACCTATCTCTTACCATTCTGAGCATTAGTTCTTAATTTCCAGGTTTGAACCCGGTTGAAGGAGAATCTTTGCTCTAGCAAGGCACAAGCTAACTGCCCCCACTATGGATTCGGGTAAATCAGTATATTAACTTTGTGAAAAGGAATCAATTTCGAGTGATTACAAAATAAAAAATTTAGAAATAAAAGAAAAGAACCTGAGTGTTTTTAATCTCCTGTATACTGTGAGTTACGATGATTCGCAATACCGTGATCGTCTCGACCAACGCCTTCGCTGCTTCGTTTCCAGATATCCTGGTTGCCGTTCCGAGAACTCCGTTCTCCCGGTGGGTTGGATCGCAAGTGAAGTCTCGATCCCGCGGTTTCGATCGAGTGGTACCATGCATCGTCGGTCCCGCTGGTCTCCCTACTCTTGGGGTCTGGTTGCGCGCGCGTTTATCGATTTTCCGCTTGCCTTACTGACCTATATCTCTGAACTTGAATTTCGTGTTCTTATCTCTGTTTTTCCTATCACTGTCACGTTTCTTCGGTCTGTGCACAGCTGATGACGCGAATTTATCGATTTTCAGCTAATCAACTGACTTATATTTGCTCTCTATAAGTGTGTTCTTATATTGGCCTGCGCGGTGATGGTTTGAACCGTCTCAACATGATCAAGTGGTACGTGGATGATTTTTAATATATTCTGAGCATTAGGTTGAAAAATGAAATGAGTATTTAGTCAATAAAAAAATATCATTTTATTGAATGTAATCTTTTCTTATTTTTTAATTATTTTTACTAATGTTGGCATTGAACATTTTTCATGGTAATTAAAATGAATATACAAATTCTTTCAAAGTTAAATATTAAATAGAAACTCAGTCAAATTGATTTTAAACCTTCAGAAAAGTATATTGAGAGAAAGATTTTTTTTTAATTACCGGCATAGATGTTAATATTATTTTTGGTAATAGAGCATCGACGTGTTTCGAACTGTTTTCAGTTTCCTTTCAAGATGAGAAAAATTCAACAATTTTCGAAGATTTTAAGGGATGACTGAAAAATCCAGAAAAATAAAATTCCCGACAGTACACAGTTTCCGAATTGAAAAATTTCCGAATAATAAAATTCCCGAAATTATAAAATTTCCAATATTTAAAAATTCTGAATTGGAAAATTCTGGAATAATAAAATTTCCAAAATGATCAAATTGCTGAAATATAAGAATCCCGAATTGGAAAATTCCCGAATAATAAAATTCCTGATAGAAAATTTCCGAATTATAAAATATCCTAACTAGAAAATTTCAGAATTATAAAATTTCCGAATTCAAACAATTGAAAAGAATTTTTCCAATAAATATTATTTATTTATTGGAAATAAAAGAATCAAATATTTGGGTGAAAACAAATTTTTTAATGTTCAAGGTTTTCAAAAAATATTTGTTACAATTCAAAATAAAAAACCATTTAGAAAAATGTATTTCTGGATAAACAGTTTTGTTTAAAAATGTGCATAGTAATGAGAAAAATTACGAAAAGCATTCTTAAAAATCGAATTTGTAATTTTAAAAAAATTGAAGAAAAAAAACTTGAAGATAAATCAGTGCTGAGTTGAATCCTGCATCTTGTTCACACGTGTGTTTGAATTAATTTTTAATACAATTTTGATACATTTATTGACATTTTACATTCAAACAATAATGTTCAAAAAATATTAACATTTAAAAAAATTGTCTTTGATAGAAGTATTTGATTATTGTATTTTCAATAAATAAATCAATAATATCTATTGAAAAACTATTTTTCAATTGTTTCATTTCGGACATTTTCTAGTACGGATTTTTATAATCCCGCAAATTTTCTGTCGCGAATTTCCCAATTCGGGATTTTTAAATTTTAAAAATTTCAGAATTTCGGAAATTTTATTATTCAAGAATTTTCCCATTCGGAAATTTTACAGTGTCGGGAATTTTATTTGCCTGGATTTTTCAGTCGTTCCTCAAAATTATCGAAAATTGTTGTATCATACTCAATATACTTTTTTCAATGTTATAAAATAAATTCGACTGAGCTTCTATTTATTATTCAAATTTTATAAAATACGAATTACAATTTCTCGATAAATAAATGTACAATATTACAAAACGTACCTCTAATAAAATTTTTATGTTTATCTTAATTTATATACAAAATTTTGAATGCATAAATTTGCAACAATAATTTTAAAAAAATTTTGAAAATACAATTAATAAAAATATACTTTTTATTTCCTAAATACTCATGTCATTTTTTAACCTCATGCTCAGAATATATTTAGAATTATCCACGTACCATTTGAATATGTTAAAATCTAATTATTTTTAACTATTATTAATAAATAACAAATTTTATTTTTCGACATTTCAAATAAGCACGCGAATGGCAGCCAATGAAGCGCCTTATGCTTTGCATGCGCAGTAGTGCAGAGGTTAAATCCTTGGCGTTTTTTAAATTCACAGACCGAGTTTGCCTTTTCCATTTCCACAATCGGCATGTCGCTCAATGAGTTGCACCTGTGTGAGTCGCGCATGCGTGAGAATGGATATACGTGAGGTGGTGTGTGCATGGACATAGCTACCCGAAATGGCCGCACAAGCGCCACTATACTGAAAGTTGTATTTCCTATGCAAGAGTTTACTCTCAGTTTCTCGCTGGCACAAGATTCAATAGATTTAAAAGGGCATTAGTCATTTTTTTCAAAAAAAATTTTTGTGAATTTTTTGTCAATAATTTTTCTTCGCAGAATTTTTTTCATCATAAAATTTTTTTTGTAACATTTGAAAAAAATGTTGATGCAACATTTTTTTTATTCAAATTTTTTTCAACCCTGTTTTTCTGATTTTTCTCAAAAAATTTTCCGCACACTTTTTTTCAATTTTTTCCAATTTTTTTTACAAAATTGATAAATATTTTGTACTACGATTCTTTTAGGACTTAAGTTAACGTATAAGTAGGATAAGAAAGCAACTTTTTTTTTACTTTTATGGAAATCTACAAATTTAGTCCAATTTTACAAATTTCAAGTCAAATTTTCGAATTTGTCTTTTCAGACTCCTAATTTGTATTCCAAGACTCGAAAAACCCCCCTTTTTTGACTTTCATGAAAAGTAACCGGTTTGATCAAATCTTCCAAATTTTAGTGCACTTTTTGAATTTTCATATGTTGACCATGAATTCGTGTTCTGTGTCCTGAAAGCCCCCATCGTACTGACTTTCACGAAAATCTACTAATACAATTAAAGTTTCAAAATTGGAGACAAGTTTTGGAATTTTTTTATTCTGTCTCCAAATTCGTGCTCTGTACCCCTAATCACTGACTAACCTTACTGCGCAGCCGTACGTGCTATGGAATTCTACTGCGCAGCCATGAATGCTGCGTAACTCTACTACGCAGATACATTTGCCACGTTATTCACTTGCGCATCCACAACTTCCATGGAACTCTACTGCGCATATGTAAGTATCCTCTAACTTAACTGCATATCCATAATTGACGTGTAACTATACTGCGCATCTGTAAGTTCCATGGAACTCTACTGCGCTGATGTCAGTTCTGTGTAATTCTACGTCGTATACATAAGTTCCCCTAACATTACTGCGCATACGTAAGTAGCACGTAACTCTGCTGCGCATCCGTATAAGCCATGAATCTCTACTGCGCTGGTGCAACCGCTGTGTACCTTTACTGTGCATTAATAGGTATACCCTAATTTTAATGCGTAGCAATAGGTACCGTGTAACTATACTGCGCATCAGTATGTGTCAAGGATCTGGGTCCGGACTATTAAGAATTTAAAGGGTTCGGGTCCGGACCCATACCCTTAATAATTTAAAAGGATCTGTTGCGGACTCGAACCCTTGAGAACTGAAAGGGTCCAGGTATGGATTAGTACCCTACAGAAATTAGAGTCCGGGTTCAGACCCGCACCCTTAATAATTATAAGTGTCCAGTCCGCATCCGGACTGGTCCAACCTAAACGTGTCTTTTTACCTATTTTTTGTTTTTTGTAAAATCGAAGTTTGGAATAATTGAAACAATGCATTCTCTGAATCAATTTAGTTCGCTATCTCAGATCATTTATCAATCTGAAGTAAGCAAACTAAACAAGACAGAAACTGGTACTAAAATAGACTATTTGTGAGATCATCTTAGAACGCCCAAAAAGGATCCCGGATAAAAATGAATGTCTAGTTTTTACTGCAGCTGGACAAAGTAGCCAGAAAATCTCTCTTTTGAATTTATCTTTCTCCAAATCTTAGCATACTTTTCTTGGGTGATTCTTAATCAGCGTCTAAAAACTTATCGAATACGAAATCATTCATCCTGGAGTCACGAGAAAAGGTCATTTTTGTAGCACAGTGAATTGAACAAAAAAAAAGAAATATGTTCTTAATATAGACTTAAATATTAGCAGCAAGCCTTTTTGTTAAAAACAAAGCAACTAAGAAGATATGTGAAAGTTTGACGAACCAAGGGCTTTGAAAATGTTTGGAGAGACTCTATTTCCTCTTCGTAAATTACATCGTGGTATAAAACAATTCTAGGGTCCTGATATGCTTCTTCTTCTTTGAAAGGTGCAATTTTCAGAAAAGGAATACCATTATCGACGTATCGGCATTTCAATTTTTTCTGGATATCCGCGGTCAACAATATTTTTCCACTGCAGAGCCTTTCGTAGTTTGTGCCGGCATGCTCAGCATACTGAAATTTTAGCACATAATAAATATAAATTTTCCATCTTTACCAAACATATGAAAAATATTTGAGTCACTGATATGTGCATATATGATCAGAAAATAGGTGCAACAACCACCACAAGGTCCCACTGGGAGCAAATGACATCTATGAAAATTACACCGGCATAAATCAGAACGGTGGTAAATCATACCTATGGAGGTTACGAATTAGTCATAGCTTTTCACCTCCAAGAGCACTGATTACAAGGACAATCATTTTAACCGAATTTTCTTCGTAGAGTCTCCGCAGCGCCCCTGTAAGGTCTCGATACTTTTCTTCCTGTTCCTTCTCCACAATTGTGACATTGTAGTCGTCCGGAGACGAAAATTCGATAACGAATATTGATCGTTTCTCCAAGTCCTGGAGAGCGATGTTAGGCCTCGTATGTGCAATGGAGACCGCTATTCGAAAATCGGAGTTCTAGAAAATGTAGCACTTCTCGTCTGGGCAATTGAATCTACGTCGCTCTTGCGCGAGTCGAGCACCTGGATAGTATGAGTTTCAGTTCTAGGTACTCAGCGTGTGCTTGACACGCACTGTACCGATCGCTGGGACCTTATTCGCCTAAAATGAGGCTACGGTTTACTAAGATGGAAATGACACCGTCCTGGCACGCGCAAAATGAAAGCCTCTGTGCCTGAATTAAATTTGGATGATTCGAAAAAAACAAGCGTTAGCTACGTTTACAATCACTAATATTCTACATTTCTATAAAATTTTCCATGAATTTTCTCGTCGAGGAGCTATTGGGGTAAGTTTGCTATCTCTGCTTTCTTCACTTGGGCTTTTAGAAGTGAGGCATCTAAATGGAGTAATGCACTTTCGTCACTTCTGATGTTAAGATACAGGCCAAGGGTCTCGGCCGCCTACTTCACGAGTTTGTCAAGGAATGCACCTTTGCCAATCATCTCGTGATTCCTGACCATTTTTTGAAGAGAATATCTTGCATTTTCGATTATGTGAGCTGTACACAAGATAATTCGATTATAAAGACATTGGATATTCAGAAGTCTGCGTCTGCCTTCATGGCGTGGTAAGTGCAATCGCGGAAAGAACGAATAACTATGCAAGCTCTTCTGTATATGCGTGATCATACACGTGACAATGTCGAGGGTCGTAAGCTCGTGCTTCGCTCGTGGAACCATCTCAAACAAGTAGAGTAGAACCTGGACTGCAAGCATGTTAGTCAAAGATATATTTTTCAACGCCAAAAGATTAAATGACCAAATCTGTCGAAGAAAAGGCTTGTATCTGCTTCGCAGTGCCTTCTTCACTGATGTTATATCTTCAATGCGGCTCTCAGACACACCTAGCGTCTAACGTCACTTTCATTCACGAGGTCAAAGTCTTCGGGAAGGTCTGCAATTCGTCCTCGCTTCAGATGAATCTTGGCACATTTCTCCAATTCAAAGTCCATTGCAATCTCTCCTATGTACTTCTGGACGACATATGAAGCACTGATGCTGCCTGCTACACCTTTCTTCGAGCCACGTTATTCGTACATCTCTCCCCACACATGTATAAATCTTCGAACAATCCTGTCGTTCAGAACCGCTATCAAGATCTTATACAGCATGTTCAGACAAGTTATTGGCTTGTATTTCCTTTCGTTGGACAAGTCACCTTCCTTTGATACGAGTAAAGTGCATTCTAACACCACCCACTGCCGAATGTGCGTCTGCGACCTTAAGTATGAGGTGACGATGTGAGCCAGATGTTGGTGTGCAGAAGTAAACTTCTTTCACCAGAAGTTCTTGATACGATCTGGTCCTGCAATGAAGAAGTTCTTCGTGCCCCTCAGTGCTTTGTTCGCCTCCTCGGAAGTGATTGATGAACATTCCACCTCATGTATTATAAGGTTATCGCGAAGCTCCTTGAAGCATATGATATACTTCGTGTTTCCTTTCAATTGTGATTGGACTGTTCATAATCTTTGATTCCTTGGGGGAAACTCTAGGTTAATGTTACTCCTGAAATCGCTATCATCTCTCAGGGCATGCCGGCTTTCCGCGATTGTTCTCAATGTTACTTATTTTTCTCCGCCTGCAGCTTCCCAGGTGAAAAAGTTATATATAGCTTATATCCAGTAGTGACCTTGAATTTGACACTGAGCTAAACCTTCAAGATTATTTCAAGGTCGACTTTGTTTTTTAATAGGGAACCCATATTTTTGACAACGGCGATCGAAAGAGCGGGAAATTTTATGTCCAAACATGTACTCAGGTCATGGGTCAAGGATGACCTTAAGCTTCAGCTGAAGGTTTTTAGGCTTGACTCAGGTATGGGTCGGGTCCAATCTGTACTGCTCCGGCTCAGGTGTTAACGAAAAAGGTCGAGGCCATTCTTGGAGTAATTTTTAACGAGGAATCAGTGGTAACCTTCAATTTGACATTGAAGTTAACCTTCAAGGCCATCCGCAGGTCAATTTTGTTATATTTAGCGTAACCCGGGAACAACGACGTGCACGTTGTGAAATCTGTTCCCTTTGGGATGCTCGATTTACGTGAGTCCTCTTGCCTCTCGCGACGGTGTTGCTTGATTTACGTGAGTCCCCTCACCTCTCACGATCGAAGTGCTAGATTTAAGTGAGTCCCCTTGCCTCTCACATTTGATTATTTAGCATTAATCAGCACAACATCTTATTTTAAGTGCTCGAATTGTTCTCCATTCACCCCTTAGCAATAAGCTAATGGATGATAAAAAGCATCAATAGCATTTCGGATAATTTCAATGGGAATGAGAGCTGACTCATCTATGACCCTTTGCCGTAATTCATTTAAATTTTGGGGTTTGGGAAAACCCGATCCTTTAGCTAACTCCAATAAAAATAATCTAGAGGCGTCAGATCAGGTGTCCTAGCTGGCCATTCAATCGTGCCCCTCCGCCCTATCCACCGATCAACAAATACCTCATCTAAGTAAGCGTGAACGTCTCGTCCATAGTGAGCAGCTGCACCGTCCTGATGAAACCATATGCCTTCAAAGTTGTCTTCGGCTATCTCTCTGATTGCAGGAACTATTACATGTCGAAGAATAGCTTCATAGTTTCGAGCATTTAAGTTACCATCAATGAAAAATGGTCCGATAATTCTATTGTTAAGTATTCCAGTCCAAACATTAAATTTCTGCGAATACTGCGATTTATCTTCTGGCATCCAGTGAGGATTTTCATCTGCCCAATATCTGCAATTACGTTTATTCAAAGTTTCATCAAGTTGGAGAGTTGCTTCATCTAAAAAAGCTCAGTTTGATGGAAAGTTAGGATCTTCAACTATGCGTGCCATCATGTCTTCAGAAAACTCAACGCGAAATCAAAATCGTCTTCATTCAACTTATGAACCAGTTTCACTTTAAATGGATAAAATTTCGCTGTTTTTAGTATTTTGTGTACAGACGATTTACTTATGTCATGCTCTTGAGCAGCTCTGCGGATGGAATTATGCGGATTTCCAGTAAATGATAACAAAACATCTAGTGACTTCTCCTTATTTGTTGCTGAGCTTGGTCTGCCTGATCTAGATAGATCTCTAACAATGTCGTGATTATTAAACCTACTAACTGTATTTTGAACGGTCGAAAGTTCAATTGGAGTTCAACCAACCCTAAATGTTCCATTGAAAACATTCATTACTGTCCTGAAAGATCTTTCCACTTGACACCAACCTCTCATCATAAGAAGTGTTATTCTTTCTTTTTCAGTGAGGCATTGCATTTTGAATTTACGGACCAGCCCGTAAAAAAATTTCAATCAGAATCAAAAAGGTTAAACTTATAACGCAGATAAACGTTTAAAAAATTAAAATTGTATTCTGGTATTTTGACGTAAAAGCTCTACCTAATTTTTACGTGTAAACTACTGCACTCATGATTCATAGAAATTTTTGTATGGTAAAAAAATTTGGTATTTTTCGCACATCGAAGTATCAATTTATAACGAAGCCTAAACTTGTAACTATTCAGTCCTTCAATTTTTATTTATTCATTCAGTATTTTATCAAACTTTTTGTGAAGAAAGTTAAAACTATACTTTGATCGACTTTTTTCATTATTCGTGGATTTGATGCTAGCATACCTAATATTCAATACGCCTTAGTTTCGTCGTCATGTTTCCATTCAAATTATTTTCAGCACCCAGAACTCTAGGGCAGTCGGCACCGTTTGCCGACCAATAGTTGAGTGCTCTGCGGGCTTAATCTTTTTGACTCGTATCTACGACAGCTGCAAGCAGCTAGGGAAAGCGTTCACCATTTCTTGCAGCGCCCCGCATTCAAGGATAATGCTGCATTCGTTCGGAGTTCACCCGCTATACGAGAGTCTCCGCTGTAAGACAGCTCTCTCAGATGCCATTCAGCTTCCAGCATGATTGCTACGGCTCAGCTTGAATGCTTTTTCTTTGGAACCATCCGCGAACAATTGTGCGCGAGTACTTATTAAGTATTGCAACCGTATTCAGCAGATATCCTTAGTACATGGATCCTCTATCCATAATCCGAGGACACGTCTGGTGGCTTTCCATAGGCCCTCCTGACCCCGAACTGACAAGTATAGATAGATACATATAGAAGTATAGATCTTACAGTGGATAGATAATTGACGTCACTTTCATCTGCTTTCTCATTAATCTCCTCATCATCATTAGTGGAACTTTCCTGAGTCGTAGCACTGAGAGTTTGGCCCACCTTTCCTGTGGATAACAAATAAATCTAATAAATATTAATAAATTTATGTGTATCAGTTATGAGCTATTCAAGGTCGTATTTCAATAGAAAAAAAATAAACAAGTTCCGTAAAATAGAAATCAGATAACATACTATGAGCTCCTAATCAGATTATGTGAAAATTTCAGTAAAATATTTCTGCATCCCTTTAATAAAATATTAGAATGTAAGATACTTAAATGTAATTATTATTTGCTATTCCATTCAAATCATAGGCGAAGAAGATATTATTCTTAATTATAGGTTTGAAAAGATACTACTACAATTTACGTATTGTTCGGCCGTATTCCTCGGAATAATCTTCAATATGCCTGTAACAAAAAGAACTCTTTTGTGTAAAAGAAAGTAAATTTTAAGATTTTTACGTTCACATGTAAAATTATTATTGGCAGGTGTTACAAAATTTGTTTGTAAATTTCTTTATCAAACAAGAATAATCAAAACCGTAGAATTTTACTTATTTAATATATTTTACTTTGCCTAGAAATATCAAATTTGACGTATTTACTCCAAAAGCAACAAAATATTTTGGTAATTTTAAACTACTTTTTTACAAATAACGAAAATTGTATAGGGGCAAAAAAAGTTTGCTTCTTTCATATACGAGATCTGTCTAGAAAGTATCCGGTCTTAAGGTGTACCAGGAGTAAAGAGTAAATTCTGGTCAATGGTGATGATATCCTCCAGCGATCCTACCACTTGCGGAAATACTTTATAAAGTCTCCATCCAGAAATCACAGAAAGCCCGGTGAGGGCTATATGGGAGCTGGCTAAGTTGTGGGAGGCCATATTCAACTAGAAATCGCTAAATAAGCTGCGACGAATGGCTAGATGCGTTGTCGTGGTCAAGGATCCAGCCGCTACTTTCCCAAAAATAAGGCTGTTTCCTTCGTTCTGTGTCACGTAATCGGCTTAGAACTTTTTGGAATTACTCTTTGTCTACCGCCTGACCTTTTGAAGCGTATTCTGGGTGCACAAAACCTTCTTAGTTCTAGATTTTGATGTATTTTGGCCTGTGTGGGCCTGCGAAAGCGGGAGTAACTTATCACTGAAGTACGGCAACTTTTAAATCGCCTCAACACTCTTTAGTTTGAGTATCACTCATATACTCACCCCATTCTTGAATCATGATGATTGTTTCTCCGAGAGGTCCCGCCTCGATGGTACATACTTGTTTTTGACAATAGCACAACTAGGTACAAATTTAGAACACAGGGCCGGTAACTTTCCTGCCAGACCTCGTATATCAGGTAAATCATTGGTTGGTCATTTTTTCCGTTAAAGTCGATTCAAATTTATGCTCATGATGTGAGGATAAATTTAGATTTGGTTAGAAATGGGAAAACAAACATTGATAATAGCACGATTTGTTGCATTGATAAAAAATTAGAAAATTGCTGATTACAGAAGTTGTGTTAGAAATTGAAATTTGGTGACTTACTTGGTTGATGAATCAACGTCGGCCATTTCGGTACATAATAGAGATATCACAACAGCATAGATGGGTATGAATAATCTAGCCATTCTGTTGATATTAGAAATAGTTTCATCAGGAAAAAAACGATTAAAATTAACGTGTAATCTTATGGAGATATAGTTCATTTGAGTGGAATTTGCAGGACATTTCTCACATTTTATATGTATAACAGCGAGGTAAAAGTGATTAGAATTAAATCAAACTATAGTGCGGCCAGTGCGGGCCATGCCCGAAATCGTGCGCAAGTCCAGTTTTCAGTCTAATTCTGATTAAATTTTGTTTAGTTAGTATTTTCATGGATTTTAGTACAAAAAAATGAAAGGTACGAACGTTTTCAGAATATCAATTACATAATAAAAAACAAACTGTATTAATTGGGGTCTACATGCGTATATCAACATTTTTGTGCAAACAGTCCAAGTCGTAGTTTCGAAGTTATTCCTATCAAAATTTGCATTTTTCATAATTTCCCAAAAACACATCATTAGTATTTTCAAATAGTAATTGTCTATACTACAGAGAAGTCTCTCTCATCAGGTAAAATTAAATATAATCTGGAAATTTAAGATTACGCACCTTTCTTCTACTCAATTTTTTTTCTCGAAGTTTCTTTGAAACAGAAACAAAGGAAAGTGTGTTACCATATTGTGCTGTATGCTAAATTTTTTCAGATTGAAGCACGTAACTCCGACGTGGCAATTTGAAAAATTATCAAACTCGTGACTTTGGTCGAGATTGCAAGTTCTTTCGCAGCAAGTACATAATTTTATTATATTTTTGTATCCTCGTGTATCGATGTATTTTGATGCGGTATTTGCGAATATCTTTACGAAAGTACCTAAAAATTCTGTTTAAAAATAACTTTCCTCATTCAAGGTTTTTTAAAAAGTTTTTAAGGCAAATGGTGTCATATGAAATATCATGTTAAAATATTAGAAACTGAAGGAAAATAAATCAGTACACCGTTTTCTAGCGCATTGTAGTTAGTTTATAATATGGTGCCCCAATACCACCCACTGTTACCGCACTTCTTTTCTCTGGTTCCATAAAGTCATTTCCGAAATTGTAATAACCATTATAATGTTGAAATATTGAACATTCATATTAAAATAACATAAGTGTGTATACGATTGTCTTTCAGAATCTTTTCGAGATCTGCATCCGAAGCTTTCCGTTTATATAAGAAATTTTTTAACATTTTGACAGAAAAATTCAACTTAGGGCAATAATTGCAAATACGTATTTCAGTTCCTATACACTGTTAGGAATGTTAGCAATTTTAGTATACATGGGCATATCAAATTTCCTATATGTTTACTAAATGCATTACACTTTGTAATTTTAGTATACTTACGTATACTAAATTTCTTT
>JAABKJ010002996.1:0-26774 GCA_011634705.1 Andricus grossulariae
CCTATCATTATTTCTTTCCAAGATGATATGTTTGTGGAAAGCGGTCTGTAATTAGTAAACAAATTCATATTTCGAAAGTTGGAAAACTGCGTTGCATTTTGGACACCTTAAGGATCGTCTGTGAATTTTTTCAGATTTTTCAAGACGTCCCACTCGGTTTGGGAAGCCACGAAAGTCGAGGCTTAAAAAAAGTGCCTCAAAAATCTTGTTTTTTTAGCACATTTTACATCAGCGCTATAGTAAAAAATTTTTTAGAACAACAATATACATATCTTTCAATTCAGGAGACCTTAAGCTTTCACGTTTACCTGGCCAAAATTTTGTGCGATTTTTTTTTTGAACGAGTTGGAAGCATTCAAAGTGAGGGTCGCGTACTTTTGACGCCGGCTTTAGGTATCTTGTTCCATAGATGTGCTCCCTAACTATGAAGGATCTTTGCAGCTTACAGGTTCTATATATCGGAATTGTGAGGACCATTTGTCTTTCACGAAGCCTAGACTGAGTGGGTTCATTGTTATCTCTGATTAAAAATAAATCTATAAGATACTGTGGCCTTTGACAGTGGAAAAGATTAAAAAATAAGTTCCCCATAAAAATTGTCTTCACTTGGCTACATTCTGAAGTTCAGCCGTTAAGCGATATGGAGTTGTGTGTTCATATTTCGGCAAGTCGTACATGACTAATATACATGCATTTAGCGCTCGCTCTAGTTTTAAATTAGGTTTCTCCGTAATGTAATTGTTAAAATACTCCCGTAATTGAAATGCGGGAGAATTAAGCTCTTTACCAGAACAATCCTTGTAGCCGTGGACAAGGATTCCTTGTTTCTTTTAAGCTGTCACAACACCGTGAAAACCTTTCTCGAAATGCCAACTACTTGGTCACTCCAGGAGACAGTGCGGTTAAGCATATGGCCCAAATCCCTTAAAACTTCAACAAATTCAATCTTAAGGCCATCAATTTAGAGTGAAGGGAAGGTCCTTAAGGTTTCTAAGGACGGGGAGGGAGTCGGTCCGATAATAATTGCTTTAGTGTTGGTCGGATTCAGAGCTAGCCTATAATTCGGTGCTCATTATACCACTAATTCGATGTCCTCCTGGACTAATTCCAGCATACTTTTAAAGGAGGCGATTGGGCCTGAAAGATACAATTTAAAATCGTCTTCGTACTTATGGTATTTGCAGTAATGAAGTTGAGCACATAAGTACAAAGTGTATAAATGAAAGAGAAGGGGTGCTAAAATAGAGCCCTGTGAGACTCCACTCTCAACACTAGCCCATTCAGACCGTTCGCCTTTGCTATCGACTACTTGTAGGGATCGATTTGTTAAGTATTGCACTATCGTGATCTCCTTCCTATCAATAGCGATTTTAAAGTCAGTGGTCACCTTTAGGGAAGCCGTTAATGTGCTGTGTTTCGCCCGAAAGCCCGATTGCAAAGGATCAGTCAACTTATTAGTATCGAGATACTTTGTTAGCTGCATGTGGACTATCTTTTTAAATGTTTTCGTTATTGTACATAAAATTGAAATCGGCCTAAAATCTGTCGGGCAGACTAGACTAGCAATCTTAGGAATTAAGCGAATAATCGCTTTTTTCCAAACATCCGGGAAAATCCCTACTTGTAGGGAAGAGTTGTAAATCTGAAGTAGTATTGGGAAAATTGTAGGAAGAGTAAGTAGAATCATTTTGATGAAAATCCCATCAGATCCCAGGGCATTTGACTTGATTTCCATTGACTTCTCCAGAAGAGCCTCAGGTGTTATGCCTGAGAAAAAGATATCAGTATCGTTGAAGGTTGAGCTCAGAGGATTAATAGGAGATGGTAATGGGTGATTACAAGGCGGCACAGATAGAAAGACTTTAAGTTGTTCATTCGGAGAAAAATAATCTATAATTTTTGTTTACACTAGGTTTCTTAGTTTCCGAAATTCAGCATGAATAACTGGGGTTTTTGTTCTTTTTTTGTTGTTTAGAAGATCAAAAGTCAAAAGTTTTTAATTCTAAATCTGCAAATTGAAAAAAATTGTAAATGTAAGTCATCAAAATTACATAATTTTCAATCCTGAAACTTAAACACACAACATTTTTACAAAGGAGTTCAACTTTCAAGCAAGCAGTTACATTTTTTACCAAAACGATGAATTTTCAACCAAGAAGATTAATATTTTCTACCAGAAGAGACGAACTTTTAACAAAATACCTGAATTTGCAGCCACATAGTTCAATTATGAATTAAAATGATAAATTTTCAAACAGAATAATGTATTTTTGAGAAAGTATTTCAACTTTTAACCAAGTAGTTGGTTTTTTGACCAAAACAGATTAATCATTGTTTCAACCAAATTGTTTAAGTTTTAAGCAAAAAATACGAATTTTCTACAAAGCAGTTGAATTTAAATCTCAAAAATATAAATATTTTGGTAAAAAGTTCATTTTCAACCCAATAGTTCAATTTTCTATCAAAATAGTTGAATTTTCAACGAAGAAAGATTTTTAAGTCATGAAAGAAAAACAATTTCAACCAAACTGTTGAAGTTTCAAGCCAAAAAGATGAATTTTCTACAAAACAGTTGAATTTTCAACCAGGAAAAATATGAATTTCAAACAAAAAAGTTCATTTCCAACCGATTAGTTCAATTTTCTAAGAAAACAGTTGAATTTTCAACTAAGAGTAACTAAATTCTCAACCAAATGATAAGATTTTTATTTTTAAACCCAAAAATGTAAATTTCTAAAGCTTTTTCTTGAATTCCAACTGTTAAAAATTCAGGTAATAAAAATTAAAGGAACTTAAAAATTCAACTTTAAGCAGCTGATAATCAAAGAAAATTTAAAATTGAATTTTCAGCATTTGAATTTTGAATTATCTTTCATATTCAAAAGTTGAAAAATAAACTGTTGCAAATTCCATTTTAAATTTTCTTCAATTGTCTACAGTTGAATTTCGTATTAAAAACAAGTGATAAAAAGTTTATATTCACATAATGTTTCATGATAATTTAATAAAGTTGGAAAAAATGTTTAAACCGCGAATTTTTCCTACCTATAAAAGTGGCGTTCAGTTTATACATTTTAAAATATTTTGATTTGGCTGGTTAATAAATAATGAAAGCTAGGAGCCTTTATCAGCCTTTACCATTTAATTTGTACAATTAAAATTGGTGAAACTGATACTTTACCAGTTTGAATGTTTCATTTTAACATAATGTCTATTTTGAAACCCTTAAAATAAAATTGATTGAAATTAGAAGATTTCCATTTTAAAACGTGTTCATTATTAAACGACTGAATAAAGAGTTTTTGAAAGGCAAATTTTTTTGTTTTTGTTTTAAATAATTCAAATGAAGAAATCTTCAGCTTTATCAGTTTGAATTTCTGAATTTCAACTTGAATTTCAATGCCCGGGGGAAAAATTTGTGAATTGGGAAATAACCGGAAAATGACCGAGATATTTTTCCTTGATGAAAGTGGCCAACTCTGATTATTATAACCGTATTTTTAAATTTCTTCTTTAATTTAATTTAAATTTTCAAAACTCAAGAGTTTGAATTGAGATTATTAATTGCCAATCAGTCGTTTATAAAGTTAAACTTGTCAATGTCAATACGTATTGGGCTTTACAATTCATATTCATTCATTATTATAGGTTTAAAATATCATGATATATTTGATACTGTTTAATTTATGCTTTCTTAGTAAAGATAATTTAAAAATTTCATTTAACTTTATTACAAACCTAAACTAAGGTAAAGTAAGACCCAATACTAACAAGTTCGACTTTGTAATCGACTAAATGAAAAACAATAACATTTTTCGCATTTTTAATATTTGAAGTATACTAAGAAAGGAATTTAAAAATATTATTATGATTTATGATGATTTTTTTTCAAAAATGACCTGAGAAATTATTATAAATTTAGTCTTAAATTGTTTGTAGGATGCCAAACAACTGTAATCAAAAACAAAATCCCATCTGCAAACTTTTCTTTTTATAATATTGTACAAAAATATTATAGGATTCAAATGATGAAAATTTTAATTCAATACTATTCAACTTAATGAAAATTTGAGGTACATATATTTTATATGACCTGCAATTTCTCATTTTCTAATTATTAATCCAAATTCCAGAAATTTAGAATACAAATTTTTTCTAAACTGTTATTTCATGAAAAAAATTAAAATAACGCTAGGGTAATAAGTAATAACACAATATTGGGCTAACCTTTAGTAGCGATCCTCCCTCTTTTTAATTTTGGCTTGAGAATATTAAATAAGAAAATAAATATTATAAACGTGTAAGCCTGTAAAAAACATTTTACCAATCTTGAGATGAATAACATCTAAGGAATTATTATTACTAATTACTATGTAATTGTGTATAAGTCGCGTAATATTAACCAGCAGTTTGACACAGTATTGTCTTCATGTATCTCTGAATCTGCAATCTCCATTCTGTATGCATCGGTTTAGATTTTTAGAATTATAATTATAAATTTATAACTTAAAATGCCTTTTGTTAGTCGCATATTGGATTTTCGACCATCTAAGGCCGACCGTTCGAATCGAAAAAACCGATCCTACCGTGGCACGGATCGAATGTCGGTTTTTCAACATTCGATCTACGCGACCGGTCCGATCGAATCGAAAAAAACCGATCTGACTGTAGCACGGATAGAATGTTAGTTTTTCGACATTCGATCAACAGGCCGATCGAATCGAAAGAATTTGATCCGGCGACAGCGCGCGTCGAAGATCGGTTTTCGACATTCGATTTGATATTATATATATATGGAAAATGCAGAAGCCGGTCGTCCTTGAGTCGCTCCGTGTCCTCAAGGTATACGAGACTTTTGCCGGATCATCGTATTGAATTCTTCGCAGCCTGGCCTCCCATCTTACGGTCGTGAGACGTGGTTACAGCTGAAATTTTACCGCGATTTCGCTGGGAGAGGGTGCAATTTTTAAGATTAGCACCTGCTCCCGGTGAAATCCTGCGGTTGTCGTTATGACAATCTTTTAACTATATATATAATCATAGTTTGATTTCCAATAAATAACTACACTTTCACCAATTGAGAGACTAGAGAACATAAAAATCGAGGCTAGAGGAGTTAATGTTCAGTCTATAAATTCTGTTATCGAGGCTTTGCCTGTGCTTTTTCAAACACATACTTAATCCGATGCGGTTATCGTGGGTAGTTTCAAACCCATGAATTTTTTAGTTAATGTCTGCATTTTCGGGAGGTGGGTGTGTTTCTGACTAAGAATAAAATATTTGTTTAAATTTGTTTGCAATCTTTATGATGTTTTCTTAAAGGAAAAGTGTTAAAGTGTGTGCAGGAATTTTTCTATATTTTTTTTTCGATAATTGAGCGTTTTAACATGCTGTGGGTCTGAAACGACCCACAATAACCTGAGAAGGTGCAAAAAAAGCGATAACCGGATGCGGTCAAGATATTTAATACATGGCTACAAATCTCTTTTTTTCTGGAAGAGTGGAAGAAGGTTCTTATAAATCCTGTTAACCAGATCAAGGCTCATCTGCATGTTGGAGATTATCGCCCTGTTACTATCTTCTGCTGTCTCTGAAAAGCATTGTAGATAACTGTCTGTGATCAGCTGGTTGAAGATATTGAATGCAATAACATTTTGAGTGCTTATCATTCCGGTTATAGACGTAAATTTAGTACACAGACGCTATTGCTTAAGGTCACTGATGACATTCGAAGAGGAATTGTTAACCAAATGCTTACAATTTAAGTCCTATTTGATTTTAAAAAAGCGTTCGAAATGTTTCCTCATATCCCTGTGTTATTAAAACTGAAGAATTATGGATTTTCGGTTTCATTACTCAGGTGGTTATCATTGTATCTCTCTGGACGGCAACAATCTGTTTTGGGATTAAGCAGTGAGAGATCGGAGTTGGGTAATATTGGCACGGGTGTTCCACAGGGGTTCTGACAATATTAAAAAGACTATTGATCTAATAATTCGAGATGTAAATCCGATATGTAAATGGACACTGATGAACAAGCTTAAAATCAACCCTGAAAAGACCAAAGCTCTAATTTTTTAAAGTTCAAGATATGTAAATGGTCTAGGTATATAATCTCTTCCTCCTGTCATGCTTCTAGATACCATTATTCCCTTTTTTGAGAATGCTAAGAACTTGGGGTTAATCCTGACTCCAACATTGGCTTGGGATCAAGAAGTATGCAACATTTCTAGACGGAAGTATGCTTGCTTGAAACAGCTACAATTCAACAAACATTATTTGTCCACTGACATAAGAGCAAAGTTGGTCTTCTCCCTTATAGTACCACACTTTGACTATTGTTGTGCAGTTTATAATGACTTAACTGGCAAGCTTAATCGAAAACTAACGAAACTGTTAAACTCCTACTTACGATTCGTATTTAATGTAAAGCGTGATGAGCATATAACACCTTATTGCAGCAAGTCTGGTGTCCTTGAATGTGAAAAGTAGAAAAAAATATTTTATTAGTGTTAATACTTATGTTATACTAAGCTCACCACGCCCGGAGTATTTATATGACCAATTTGTTGAGAGGGTGTTTGTTACCGATAGGGAAATTAGAAACCCTGAACGACTACGGGTTCCGCAGAGTAGAACAGTTACGTACTAAAAGTCCTTTATTTCAACGGCGAAAACGATATGAAATGGTTTTGCCGGATAATGTGGTCGAGGTTGAATCAATTGTAGTATCTAAAAATAGGGTTTTTGAATATATGCTTGAAATGGAAGAATAGAATGTCGAAGTGTGGGTGTGCTATGTGTGTGCTGCGCTGTGTTAATGCGATTTATAATACAAAAGTGTAATCTCGCAAATATGTATATTTTTTATATGAACTTTAATTTGTAATTAAGTATAAATGTAAGCTTTGTATAATAATGTATGCATTACCTATCCTTAGGGGTTAATTCTAGGTCAAATAAATACATCAATTAATCAATCACAGGCGGAATGAATTTCATAGAACATTTACAAAATAACAGTAACAGAATAGTACAGCTACGGTCAGAATTGTGTTAGTCTGTGACGCATGAAATATTAATATTTTAGTTTATCTCAGTATTTGGGAAAATCATTAGGTAGCAGTTACTTTCATTAAGATATGCAATCTGCATCTTCAGGTGGAATATACTATTTGAAAAAAAAATTAACATAAAAACGTTCTAATTAGATGAGATAGCTAAAAGATAGCAGTAGGGGAGAAGCGGGTAATGCAGCGCGCATAACATATATCCATCGGTAGATAGACAAATATATTCACTAATATAATGGAAAATATGTAACACGTAGATTAGTATCTGAGCTTTGCTCTATTCATATCAAAAATTGAATCTTTATTAATTAAAATACTTAATTATTAAGACTTCCAAAAAAGTCGACGTGCGTCAGCTTACCCTACCAGTCGGGTAATGCGGCGCGCAATATTAATTTTACCTGTGTGCACGCTATTTTTCATCATAACCTTATCGGAGATCGATTTTCCTTTGTTCGCGAACCGAATCCATTTGGTTGAGAATGATCGTCTATAATATTTTGACAGTAGACAAGAGGTTGTAATAGTCACTTGAAGTTGGCTGCAGTGCTCGTGCGATTATGACGGAGATAGAAAGAGAGAGGGAACGATCGCGTCACAATAGAGAGATTCTGCTTTCGGCCAATCACGAGCCGTTTTATTTCTTTTCATCCCGCTACGTCATCACTTTTCCTCCCTAGGGAGGAAAAGAAAACTCGGCTGCATTCGGCCACTTTCGCTTCGCTCTACAGGCATTGAAAATCGATCTTTCGATGAAGGTATGATGAAAAATAATTTGTGACACATGAAATCCTTTGGAATAGTCAGAAGATCAATATTAACAAAGTTCTAATACGTTTGGACCGTAATAGTGTAACCTTCAATGATTTTTTTGAAGCTGTCATAATAGACGAGAAACACCCAAAACGAACTTTTCAACTTAAAAATTAAACAATTATCTTAAATAGCCTAATTTTATTACTATTTGATATTGCATTCATAATTGCATAAACTGAACCAAACCTCGCTCGTTAATAATAAGTTGATTTTTTAAAAATCCACCGCGCCGCATTTCCCGCCGCACCGCTTTACCCGCTTCTCCCCTATCTCATGTAAAAATTGTGAATATCCTAAGAAGTTCTCAAAAACTACCTAGGATTTGTGAATATCCTTGAGATATCTGCTGAATATTTGCGAGATATATCGCTACAAAAGAAAATTTATATATCCATCGCATCGGATATCCATGTGACATCCTGAGGGTTTTTTTGAATTTTTGATGTTTTTGAGAAATTCTAATGTCTGACAGGAGATATTGTAATCTTTTATATATCCTACG
Organism: Andricus grossulariae; assembly: GCA_011634705.1. NCBI lineage: Eukaryota > Metazoa > Arthropoda > Insecta > Hymenoptera > Cynipidae > Andricus > Andricus grossulariae. The sequence continues at coordinate 8,392 of JAABKJ010002996.1, forward strand.
TTAGACATTTGAATATAGAAGATATCTCCAAAAAACATTCCAGGGGTTCGTTTATGTAACTATTCGTTTTTCGCTTTTCACTTTTTCTAATTTCATTATACGAAAAAAATACTTGCACCTAAAATGCCTGACAAAATCATGATTCCTCAAGGATGAACATTAAGTCGCATAAAACTTGCACGTGTGTAAACAGATCCTCAAAAAGATAACAGCATAAATTTCATCTATTAAAAAAGAGGACACGAAAAGAACTACACAGTAAAAAAAGAGATCTCTAGTTTTTACACTGTGAGGAGGCGGCATGAATTTAGAAAAAGTGACAAACAAAAACTACATAATGGAACTCCAGGTTTTCGTATGGATACGTCCAAGGACTGTGGAAATTGCACCTTGTGGAATATCCCACAAATTTCCAGCACATACCATAGGATATGCAAAGGATATCTTGGAATTTTCATTTTTATTCAAAGAAAAAAAAGTTCAAAAAAATATAAAACCCGAACCTATTCGAAAACCCGGAATCTGAACTTTTCTTAGACTATCCCTTATATTTTAAATCCTGCAGTGAACATTTTCATGCGATATATGTTCTGAATATTCTAAACTACTGCTTTAGATTTTATGTACCAACAGGTGTAAAAAGCCAAGACAATTTCCACATGAAAAGCGTTTACAATAATCTGTCGGGTGAAATTTACCAAATAAGTTGTCCCCGTGCATCGTTCTTTTTATAATAGGTCAATTATACAATATACATACATTTTTGGAAACCATGTTTTCATGTCAAATCATGTTTTTTGTCTTATGAAAGAAAAGACGTTATTCTTTATGAAAAAAGTGTTAAGCTAACACAAAATCATTATATCAACAATAGTTTTTGCAATTGAATATTTTCCTCCTGTCGCTTCTTACAAATTTTCAAACTACGTTTCCAATTTTAAAAAGAAGTAAATAATCTTCAAATATATTTATTTGTTTAACAAAGTTTACCTAAAAAAAAATTGTTTTTACAATTTGAGCCATAGATAAATTGACTTTCGAAATTGGATACACCAGATTTGTTGAGAATATTTTTTACGGAAAAATAAGCCATCAATCATTATTCTATTCAAATAACTTAGTCATTATTCAAAAAATTATGTGTAGCGATAGTAAGAAACAATTCAATTGCAAAAAAATTAAAATGAAGGTTTTTTGCAAGTTTCAATATTTTTTGAATAACAATAATGTGTTGTAATTTAAATTAACATAGCTGTAATATAATTTGCATTCCTAATATCACAGAAAAACTATTTTTTTTCAGAGATTTGATTTTTGGCACGATAATTACCTTAACAGTAATCTCACCATATTTTACATTCTAATATAAGAGCTATATTACATTACTTATTTTAAGGAATGCAGGAAGCTTGCAATAACTTATATAAGTTATTACCCCACATTGAGTTTACGCTCGTCCTTTGACCGAGGAAAATACTAAATCCATACGGTCGCTCGGAGAAAATATCCGTCATTCACAATGGATGGCTTCTGGTTTATGTGGATATAAAATTCAGAGGGTGGATGAAAGCGACGTCTTGAAACCTTGGCGACGGGATGCATGCCAAACTCAGAACTAGCCTCCCTATTCCTTTGAGATCCATGGCTATCACCATCAGGTCTCTCGAACATAGCTCTAGCAGCGGGACAGCATTAACTCCCTTCGTCAGTATGCATGCCCTTGGTTTGGCCGCCTTGGGATCCCGGTAACAAAAAGGACCAGCCCCCCTAATCTCCTTATGGTATCTCTAACTAACCAAGGTTCTTGGATTAGTGAGATACCTTTATGCCTCGCAGCCATGTCCCTCTGCAAAACTGCAGAGGCGCCTTTGCTGTAATGCAAGTTAATCTGGGTAATGGTGAGACCAGGTGCAGTCATTTAGGTCTGCCCCCGATCTTCCTGTGTCTCAACAGGCTCCTCCTGTCCCTGGCCAGAAACCCTAAAGTTGACCTGTCCAAAGTGATAGTAGGGCCTGTTGTCGAGGTCCGCAAGAGCCCTTGTCTGGGACTCAGGAATCTGCACAACTGGGAGGTGCTTGGTGCCTCCTGCTGTGTCCTCTTTCTGAGGCCTATCGTGCCTGACGATTCGCCAGGACGCTGTCTTAAGTGAGGAGTTGAAACCCTCCAGCCGTTGGAGTTCCTCCGACGGGTCTTCCGATTTACCCGGGAACCACGCCGTAGCTCTCACCATCTTTTGGAGCATCTCAACCTCACCCACATTAAGCGCTGCACCTTCCCATGGCTTTGTCTCGACCACTGCTTTGAGTAGCCAAGCTTTAGCCGCTAGGTCAGCTGCCACGAATACGAAGACCCCTCCCCTGCAGAAGGACGTCACGAATCTTGGCCACTGATCTGGGGACACTCTTTTGAACGCCCTCCAGGTAGCCTCCCTGAAGAGCTCGAACTGCTCCGTAGTGAGCATTGAGTTTGGGTAATTGCCATCGGCCACCACCATCGTCAGGGGGTTAGTCCTCTGAGGGGCAGTCCGTCCAGCTCTCGACGACTCTCTGTTCGTCGGCCGCTGAGCCGCTTCGTGCCTCTTCGGAGTCCTAGCCACCCCCGGTGGGGTGTCCTCTGAGCCCCTACCTCTCTTCTGGGCCTCAGTGCTGGATTTCGGCCCTGTGACTGCCGACTTCCTAGATTTTGCAGCTGCTCTACTCACCTGCTGCGCTTGCCTCTTCAGTCTCCTTTTCATGGAACCGTTGAGCCGTTTCTTTTTGTTGGGGGACTGATTGGCCTCTACCGTTACCATAGCCTCGTTCAGAGGGACCGTCAATCCCTCAGCTCCCGAGGGAGCTGGGGGCACAGTGGCCACCTGAATTTGGCTTGCTGGAGAGAGAGATGGAGAGGAGAGGGTTGCGCTAGACCCTTTAAGGCCCAACCCCTCTCCCCCCTCCGCCAACTCCCTTCCTCCCCCTTTACCGTTTTTGTGTTTGGAATTAATTTTTGTAACTGTGAATTTAAGTATTATATTATTGGATGAAACTTGATCGTTTTTAGTTAAAAATTCATGCATTTTGATGAAAATTCGTTCTTTCTGGTATAAAATTAAGCTTCTTGGTTCAAAATTTTTTCTTGATTTTGACTAAAAAATCCTTTTAGTTAAAAATTCAACTCATATTTCGAATTCGTCTTTTTTTTAGTTGATTTAATTAAAAATTAAATTTTTTTTTGGTTGAAATATGAACTGCTACATCATAATTTTAATTGAACATTTTTCTCTTCGGTTGAAAAATGAGCTATTTTCTTGAAAATTATTTGTTTTCTTAAGCTGAAAATTGTTTTTTTTTACTGAATATTTGATTAATACAATTAAAACTTAAAATATTTTGTTGAAATTTGTTTCAACTGATAATATGACTATTTCAGTTGAATATCCTAATAATCTTTTTCGTCAAAAGTTAATGTTTTCAGTTCAAAATCCAACGATTTCGTTGAAAGTATATATATATATTGGTTGAAAAATCATTTTTGGTAGTAAATTAATATTCTTGTTAGAAAAGTACGCTTCATGTTTGAAACTTCGACTTCTTGATTTGAAGTTCAATTTTTCTATTTAAATATTATTAATTTAAGTTGAAAATTTATCTTTTTGGTTTAAAATAAAACTATTTTGTTGTTAGTTAGACTCTTTTGTCAAAAATTCTACTTTTTGGTTGAATATTCAACTATCCAAGTTAAAGATTGATCATTTTAGTTGAAAATTCATCGCTTTGGTTGACAATTTTTCTTTTTTAGTTGCAAATTCGTCTTTTTGGCTTTAAAATAAAATAATTTGGTTAAAAATTCGTATTCATTATTGAAATAAGGTAAATTTTCACTTAAAAAATGAATTTCCACAAAAAAGTAACATCTAACAACAAAAAACTAACTTTCAAGAAAATATTTATATTTTTAAAGTGATGAATTTTAAAATAAAATTGTAAATATTTATCTGGAATAGTGGAATTATTCACCAAAGAGATAAATTTTCAACTGAAAGAGATTATTCTTCAACCAAAAATTGAATAATTGAATTCCTAGTCGAAAAATAAATATTCAGCCGAAGAGATAAATTTTTAACTGAAAATATGGAATATTCATGTGAAATAATAGTGACATCTTCAGTTAAAATAAATAATGATTTTCAACCAAAAAAGAAACAAATTTTCAAAAAAATTGTTAAATTTTCGGCAAAAAATTCCTGTTCATTCAAAGAATAAAGAGGTTTTTAATTAAATAGCTCATATTTCAACTAAAGAAATGAATTTTTAATTAAAATGATAAATCTTCAACCAAAAAAATTAATTTCTCACAAAAGAGTTTGGCATTTAACCAAGTTATTTCATTTCCAACCTCAAAGACGAATTTTTAACTAACTTAATAATTATTCAACTGCAGTCCTTGTATTTTTAACCAAAAGGAAGAATTTGTAAAGAAGAAGATTAAATTGCATAGGAAGAGATAACTTTCTAAAAAAAAGTCGATTTTGAACAAAATATGCGGATTTTCTACGAAATAGTTAAATTTTTAATTAAAAAGAAAAAATATTTATCCAAATTGTTGAATTTTGAACAAGAAGATATAAATTTTCAACCAAAAATGGACATTCAAATTTTCAGTTCAAGGAATTAATTTTCAACCAAACTGATGAATTTTCAACTGAAATTATGAATCTTCAACTGGAATAGTTGAATTTTATACTTAAAAAGATGAATTTGCAACCATAAAGATTAATTTTCTATAAACAGGCGAGTTTTTCACAAAGTACATACATTTTTAAACAGCTAGTTTAATTCATCAATACAAAATATCCATTTTTAACCAAATAGTTGCATTTTCATTCAAAAAGGATACATTTTAAAAAAAAATAGAATGGTTAAATTTTCATGAAGAAAATATAAATTCTTTAAAAAAAAACGAATTTTCAGCTAAATAATTAAATTTTCTATTGGAACAGTTATATTTTTTGTTTAGGAAATTTATTTTCAAAAAATTAGTTGCAATTTCAACTGAAGATGATTTTTCAATTATAGAAATTTCTACAATTTTTACAATGTTCCAAATTTATAAAATTATCAAAATTTATAAAATTACAAAAATGTATAAAATTTCAAAAATGTCTAAAATATCTATATTTGTCCAAATTTTCAAAATTTCGAATATTCACGTAATTTCTGAAATTTCGAATATGATAAAAATTTCTCAATTTTTTAAAATTTCTAAAATTTTCGTAATTTCTCAAATTTTTTGAAACTCTCAAGTTTTTAAAAGATCTAATGATTTCAAAATTTGTCTTATTTATATTTACCACAGATTTTCCAAATCATGCTGTGTTTAGAAATGTTGATAATTTTACAATTTTGTAAACATTAAACAAATTTTAACATTTATGAAATTTTCAAAATTGTAAATATTTTAGAAACTTTTGTAAATGTTACAAATTTCAGAAATTTTTGGCAACTCTATAAATTTTAAAAATCTGAGACGTTTTTATAATTTTAGAAATCTCCAACATTTTAGAAATTTTGATCATTTGACCAATTTCAATAATTTTTGAAATTTTGAACATTTTAGATATTTCAGAAATTTTGATAATTTAAATATGTTTGAACATTTTAGAAATGCTGATAATTTTAGAAATTTGAATTATTTTATCAATTTGGAACATTTCATAAAATTCAGAAATATTAGCAAATCTGACGAATTTTCGCAAATTTTACAAATTTTAGAAAATTTGGGAAATTTTAGAAAATTGAGCATTCTATAAAATTCAGAAATTCTGATAATTTTTAGAATTTCATTAATTTGGAACATTTTAGAAATTTTGATTTTACAAATATACGGAGACTTAGATAATACAAAAATTTTCAAACATTCTGGAAAGTTTCAGTACCACAGCTTTGCGGTGTCTGACACATCATATTATATTTCAGGACACGGCTGACCATTGAAGGTCACTATCACTTAAGAATTTTTTTCAACAAATTACCTTTTCAAACATTTTTTTTCAAAAAATTTTAGTTTCAAACACTTTTTTTCAACAAATTTTGGTTTCAACAATTTTTTTTCAACACATTTTTTTTACAAAAAGTTTTTATACCTAATTTGTGCTCACCATTTTTTTTCAATAGTTTGATTTTCTAGCATTTTCAAACAAAACAGACCAATTTTCTACTGTTTATAATCCTACAAGTCTTTCAACCCGAAAAGAAAAATTTTTAACCAAAATTTAATTTTCAACCAAGTAGTTGAATTTTCAACCCAGAAATATAAATTAAACAAACAAAAAAAAATTCCAACAAATAGTTGAATTTTCAAACAAAACAAAAAACGAGCTTCCTACAAAACAATTAAATTTTTAAGTCAAAAAGCTTAATTTTCTACTACGCAGTTGAATTTTCAACCCAAAAATATGAGCTTTTATGAAACAAGTTAATATCTAACCATAGAGTTGAATTTCAAACTAAAAAAAGTAAATTTTCTACAAAACAATTGAATTCTCAACCGAAACTAAAATACGAATTTTAAACAAAAAAGTTAACTTTCAACAAAAGAGATAAATTTTCAACTAAAATGATAAATCTTAAAAAAATGGATTTGCAATAAAAGAGTTTAACCCAAAACATGATTTTTTAATCCGAAAGATTAATGTTCTAAAAATGGATTAGTTAAATTTTCAACTAATATGGTAAATCTTAAGAAAATATGAATGTCGAAACAAAAAGTTAATTTTCATTCGAATTGTTCAACTAATTTTCAATAAAATATAAATTTCCAACCACAAGTAGAATAATTACATTGTTAGTTTAAAAAATTAATTTTCAACAAAAAACGAATTCTCAATAAAATAGTTGTATTTTTACCCGAAGATATAAATTTTCAACTTAAATGATGAATCTTAAACAAGTGAATTTTCGACAAAAGCTTCATCCCGGAAGATGATTTTTTTACCCTGAAGATTAATTTTACAAAGATAGAATAGTTAGATTTTCAACCTAGGAGGTGAATATTGAAAAATATGAATTTTTAACAAACTTGTTCAACTTTTAACCCAATAGTTGAATTTTCAATCCAAAAGATGCATTTTCTGACAAAAATATAAATTTTTGACAAAATAGTAAAATTCTCAGCCAAACAAATAAACTTTCAACCAAAAAGATTAAATGTATTTGAAAAAGATAAATTTTTGAGAAAATATGAAATAGTTCAATTTTTCAGTTGAAAAAATTAATTTTCATTAAATAATACTTATTTTTAATCGATCAAATGTATTTTCAACCAAGAAGATTAACTCTTTCAATAATAAATGGTTTGAACGATTATGTTTGTTAACATTAATTAACTATTGCCTCACTCTAATTAAAAATTAGACAAAAAGTGAAAAATGTTTGAAAAAACCACAATTTCTGGCATCATTCAAAGAGAATATTATTCACAATATTGATAAATTGTTCAAAAAATTATTTTTGTTAACTTAAATTATCATTTCACTTTAATTTAAAAGTGAAAAAAAGTTTAAAATTTAAGAAAAAACTGCAACTTTATAGTATTAATATATAAGAAGATAGCTACAAACAACAGTAAAGTGTTTAAACAATTATTTTTGCTGCAAATTGAATTAAATATTAACTGAATTCAAGTGTAAAGTTGACAGAAAGTTAAAAACTTGAGAAAAACGAGCAAATATCTGGCATTATTATAAATAAAGATAGTTATAAATAATCAGAATTCGTTTAAACTTCTTTTTGTTTGCACAAATTTAAAAAAAATCCTTTTATTACAATGGATCAATGGGCTATAAATAAATTATGCATATTTATGGTCCTCATACACTACTCTCTAGCAGAATTCTGTTTTCGATTTAAAAAATTTTTTACAATTGTACATTTCTATATTTTTTTTATATAAAATTTCAATTATTCAAGGAAACGCGGATTTATAAAAAAATGTATTGTCTCAAAGGCTATAAATAAATAGTGGCTCGTTGAACGAGAAAATTTCACGAAAGTGAAAGGTTTTATTTTGTGTTAAGAATTAATAAAAAAAAATTTGTTCAATCAATTCTTGTCATTAATCAAGTTTTGTCATTTTTAAAAAGTTCTGGATTAGAAACTCCTTTTTTGGGTTGAAATCTTTTGTTTAAAAATTAATTTTTTTCATATTTATAATTTTAGTCAAAAACTCAACAATTTGGTTGGAAATGTAACTATTTTGTTGAGATTTTTTTTTGTAAGGATAATTAATTGTTTCAACGAAAGATATAACTTTTACATTTTTAGTTGAAATGTTATTCTTTTTATTGAAAATTCATGTATTTTGATAAAAATTCGCCTTTTTTGGTCGAAAATTAAACCATTTCATTGTTAACTGTAGTTTAATGTTAAATTAACTATACTTTAACTATACTTCAACTTTAACTTAACTATACTTTAACTATACTTTAACTCTACATTAACTATAAATTAACTATACTTTAACTATACTTTAACTATAATTTAATTATACATCAACTATACTTTAACTATGATTTAACTATGCTTTAACTTAACTAAAACGATTCCGAAAGGCTGGGGCGACACACTGGTGGAACGGGAAACTTGAAGAGCTTCGTGACGTACCCTATGAAGAATTAAGACCTATACTTCGAGAAATATTAGCAAGTGCACGTACAGTATATGTAAAAGGTTTACAAAAGAAAAGATGGATGGAAAAATATATATGGAATGTACAAAATCTGGAGGATTTTAGCTGCCCTTCTATAAAAGAACTTCAATTAAAATCATGTATGTCACAGTATTCTCGCATTAGATTTTAATATTTCTGAATTTATTTCATCATTCATGACACTTTATTTCAATGTTACAAGAAAGTAAATTGAATCTTTTCAGCAGATTACTCTATTGTGCGAATCTGTTGATATTTTTCAAGTTTCATGCAAGATTTTTATATGATTCAATTCATTTGCAGAGGTATGCTGTGAGATTTATGATTGTTTTTGAGTTGCTTAATCGCAACAAAGTTCTGGAAGATTCTAAATTATAATCGAAACGTTTACAATATAATGGTTTTGCAACGAAAAATGTAATGCGTTATGAAAATGACTTTGAACTTATTTACCAAAAAAATTGCGCAGTAAAATTTGGCGACGTCATTAGAAATATTCTAGAAACTAAGCACTACAGCTGTAGAATATCGGTAAGGTAGGTTTTTAAGGTCTCTGATAGTAATATATCTACCTCTTTGTTTTGAAGTTCTAGAAGATTCAATATTATAGAAGAAGAATTTTTACCTGTTAATTGAATTATTTAGCTAGAAAGCAATAAATCATCCTCGATTTCCATAAAACTATATTCGCAGAAGAAAACCTTTTTCACGATATAACCTTGAAGCTATTCACGCAAATGTTGAAATGCACTTTATATTTACGAATCATTTACTGCCTTTGCCTATTAAAATTCGTGTCTCAAAATTGTACAGTATTGCATTATATGATGCAACAATGTTCTGGAACGTTCTAGAACGTTCTACATTATAGTATATACACCTAGAAACACGTAAAATTCGTTTCTTGAAATTGCGCGATATTGAATCATATGATGCAACAATATTCTACATCTAGAAACACGTGAAATTCGTTTGAGCGACATTGCGCAATATTGCAACATATAATGCAACAATGTTTTATGAGCAGAAACACGTAAAATTCGTTTTTTCGATATTGCACAATAATGCATCATGTGATGCAACGATTTGAAAACATCGATATTTCGGACCGCCTTGGGTAGAAAACCCCCTTAAATGAATGTCTTATCTATAAGGAAGTAATAAATAATTCTTATTTTTGTCGTTAAAACCTTGAATGTCTTCACAGAACGTTCTACATGATAATCAGCACTATATTTTTGCAACGCAAAATGCCATGTGTCAATAAAATAACCTTGAAGTTGTTGTCGAAAGAAAGAAATTCTTTTCAGAAATTGCGCAGTATAATTTGATGATGTCATCCAGAATATTCTAGAATCTTTTGTGCATTGAATGAATGTCTTATCTATGAGAAAGTGATAAATCATTATCAATATTTTTCTCTTGATAACGTTGAACGTGTTTTTGCATGAATTCAGGTCTTACAATTCTTAAGCTGCAGTAGCTATTCGATGCAACCTGATCCGTTAGACGAAAACAGGATGTCATATCAAAGTTCACATAAATATCCCCGCATATATTCGCACTGAATGACCTTGTTTTTCTCGTAATAACCTTGAAATGAATGTCTTATCTATAAGGAAGTAATACATCATTCTTATTTTCTCGTAATAACCTTGAACGTGTTTACTTGAATTCAGCTCTTACAATTACGCAATATTATTCGGTGACGTCATCATGACCTTCGAGAATGTTCTAGAAGCTTTGCAGCACGGCCTCCATGCAGCCTCACACGGATACACATGGACACACTCACACACACAGATACTCACGAATACTAACCCGGCCAGAAACACCCTTGCCTATCTACAAGGCACGCTGAATTTACGCCCTCTAGTGTAATTGGGTTCTATTCACAGAATTTAAAACTCATTACACACGTTTGCTTGCGATCGCCCCTGGGCTCTTCCTCTTGCCACCACGCCAATATGTAGAGCACAGGAATAGGGGGGGGGGGATTATATATAGAATATAGAGTATAGACGTAAGGACTCTTTCTATATATCTCAATCCATGAACACATAGGTCATATTTTGTTGACGGGTGAAATCGTACTAGTGGTATGAAAATTAACTTTTTTGTTAAAATTTATATTTTGTGTTTGAAAATTCAAATGCAGAGTAGAATTTTTTTTTTGGGTCAAACGTTCGAGTATTTGGTTAAAAATTCGTTTCTCCGGGTAGCAAATTCAACTATTATTTCCAAAATTTACCTTCTTTTGAAAACTCATCATTTTGATTTAAAAATTCTACAATTTGGTAAAGAAAATCAGCTGTTTCATAAGGAATAAACTTTTTGTTGAAACTTGATATTTTTGGGTTGAAAATCAGTTGTTTATTAGAAAATTATATTTTCTTTGTTTGAATTTTTATCTGTTTTTGATGATTCATGAATTTTGTTTGCAATTCATGTATTTTGTTGAATATTTATCTATTCTGTGGCAAATGCAATATATCACGATTAGAAATCTCAAAAATGTAAAGCGTTTCAAATCAAATTCAATATGATACCTACGTTGATATTATCTTTGAAATATTTACATTTATTTTACAATAATATTTTCGTGAAATATCACCCGATATTAAATATTTTGAGAAAATTTGAGGTTGTGAGATCTGAAATAATTTTTTGTAAAACAGCTCTAAAATTTGTAATGCTCGCGAAAATGATTTTTCTTCCCGAAAAGGTGTTCTGGGGTTTTCGATCAGACCCTAAGTTAATTATAATGCTTAACAAGGTTTGAAAATGTTTAAAAACGATGTGACTGATTATAAAATGGCATTTAAAAAAATTACAAAATTTAATGCGACAGTTGATGATACTTTAATCAGCGTTTACTTTTCAAAAAAATCATATAAGTTTCTTAAGGCATACACGTAATAAACGTGCGAGAAATCAAACACCACTGGGCCTAATAAATTGTGTAATGCTAAGATAAATTCTATACAATCTGTGCTCAAGAAGGTGGAAAATATATGAATCTCAGAACAGTATATATACATGAAACATCGTAATAATAATTAGTTACGCTGTTCTCAAAATTCTGCGTCATTCTTTTTTCCTGTATTTTAAAAAATGAGGGTCGTTCATACTGTGATGTTCACCATGGTCGTTATACTAAATTCTATTGGTGAGTGGAAATATCAATATAATCCTTCTACTACTTAAGAGTCATCATAGAGTGTCACCAATTTCTCCCATGTTGGAAAGTCACCTTTTCACCTTTTTTCGGTTAAAAACTGAAATGCAATTCACAGTGCCTGAGATTTCATTTGGGTGAATTGAAATGAGCTACAATTTTTTTGAAACCCGGAGAAAGCCGAAAAATGACATTGAATTTATTTACTGATGGGGGATTTCTTAATTTCTACAAGCGGTTCCTGATATATGAACGTAGTCAAAATAAATTTAGTTTTTTTTTCTTTTTTCAGAATTAAGTTCACAGTTTGACTGTTTACCTAATGGTGACCCTATTCCGAGTGTGCCTCGTCGTGGCCCTTCTTCTCCTGACAGAAATTTTCTAGAAAAAAATCTTCCAACAGCCGAGCCTTCTCTTCGTTCCAGGTCCAGGTCTACTCCTGCCGAGCCTGCTCTTCGTGTCAGGTCCAGGTCTCCTCCTGCCAGGCGTCTTCCTTCATTCATATTTGGATTCACACTTGAAGAACTCAGATTAATTAGGCTTATTCCCCACAACCAGCCGCAACGGGTATTCGAAATTCGAAGATACACTTTTCCACAGGATAAACAACTTGAATTAAGAGGAGAACGTAGAACATCTAAGCCCATGCCATCCGAAGAGCGACTTGTTTTAACAACATCCGCTGGTGATGTCTTGGCCATATTGGAGCGTAATAATACAATTCTTCGTGGAATATATACGCGTATTAATGGCGTTGCAAAACGGTCGAAAATCAACATGAACAGCGGCGCGGTTGACTTATTGAGCCAGGACGAATTGGATGACATTCCCATAAGCAACAGTAATCCAATCAGTAGGAGTTATAGAATATTACATATTAACGAAATTTAAACCAAAACTTTCTTCACAATGATTCTATTTAAGAAAATGTAAAAGTAAAATACATTATTGTTTGTGATCCGACGTGGGATCAAAATTCTATAGATAACTGGTAATTACAGTAAAAATTCGATATATTACCATTCTCAAGGCTTACATATTTTTCAGTTCCCCAGGCTCTATTTTACGGTTACAGCTAAGAAAGTTTCTTTTTATGCTCCGACGAAAATGTTACCGGAGAAACATTTATATAGACTTATATTGATGCACTTAATATTATTTTCTTATGTGAGACCACACCACAGTACATAGGAAATAATGACTCAATGTCAAATAGCATGAGTTTGCAACAATAAAGGAACATTTTTGTAATAAAATAAAGTCTATAAATTCAGCTAGCTGCTGTTGCTGAAAAAATATCATGAACTTAGTCAATGTTGTCTATTAAACTATTGTTTCATCATTAGCTGCGTTAATTTTATAAATCAAGTTGTTTTTAAACGATCCTCTATCTCTTTTTTATAAATGAAGAACTTGGTTCTTTGAATAAACTATTATTTTGTCACCTTTTTACACGCTTATTCTGAACATTGTATATCGCATTTTATGATCACAAAAATATTTAAATACTTATATTAAAAATCAATTTCTTCGTTTCCAAAAACATTCGGTAAACTATTGGGTGATATTATTTGAAGCAAATATTTTCTTGATTTGAAATCACATCAACTACCTAATTTTTAAACATAAATCTCTCATTAAACATTTGATTGATAGAAAACCATTTTACAAGAATTTCGTAATTGAATTTAAATGTTAAACGTTTTGTTTTATATAAACGATAACCTGGAAAAAATTTGTATATAACCTGACACTGTTCAGGAATTGCAATTATTATTCGACCTATAAGGAATTTTCTTTGAAAATACCAATTTTAGATGATAAGCAACACTGTAACCTAAAACTATCAAAAATTATAATTCTTCAAATTTTAATTATTTTTGTTTCAACATGTCACTTTTAAGATTTCTGCGAAACTTTATGATTTTACATGAAAACTCTTTTAAAAAATTACTAATTTCCAGTAGAAAGCACGAATGTTCGTGAATTCGCATAAGGTGTTTTATGATTCTTCTTTAATAAATTTAATGTTCAAAATTTCAAAGTTAAAATATAAAACAACTTCCATTAATGAATGTCCAATCAGGTTTTCAAAAGCAATGATTGCGAGGTTTCCAGAGATATTGTTACACTAGCTCCTTTAGATAAAACTCATTTTGATCTATAAATAAAAAATTATTACTTCAACTTTGATATTAATCGTATTTGAAAAAGTGATATAACAATGTCCCGAAAATCTCGCAATAATTTTTGTTGAAAAACATAATTTGCTTTTCAATTCATAAAGATTATATCTACAATATAATATTCCCTTTCAATAAAAAAAGCATATAAAGCATTATGCAACTTGAAAGACATTTTTTCTTCTTAATATTCTTGCACAGTTAAATAAAAACTTTCAAATTGAACAGGCCACGAAAAAAGGTCTTGTCCATCAGATGAGACAAACATTTCCATACGTCTTCGTGGTCGCCAAATCTGAATCCGGGATTCGTTTGACTCAGTCAGATCGCATTTTGCTCCCAATCTCAAAAAAGTCATGAACGTTGACGCTTTTTTTTCACTGTTTTGAGGTTAGGAACGAAATCCGATCTGACCGAGTCAAACCAATCGCGAGTTCGGATTCAGCGAGCACAAAAACGTACAGAAATGTTTGTCTCGTCTGGTGGATAAGACCTTTTGTTTCGTGTGTATGTGCTATCTAATGAATTATTGCAAACATTATGCATGTTTTATGTTAGTGATTTCTGCTGGAAATTAATATGAAAAAAATATTTCAATATAAAATCATGATATTGCAAAGAAGACTGAAAATTTCTAAAGATTTTAGATAGTATTCATTTTTTTTCAACGGAAATTAGCATTTTTAAACAAAAATCATCATCAAGATAAAGTGAAAAATTTTATCGTTGCAAAACTTTTTCGAAGTGTTGTGAAAGTAAATTTTACTTGAATAGCTTTCTCAAAAACCAAGAACAATCATTGTTATAAAAAATTTTGGTGGCAAAATATTTCAAGCTGTAAATTATTACAAAATTCATAAGGCTAAGTAGCCCTCTAAGGAACATAAATTATACAATAAACAAAAAGAGTAATGAGTCATAGACCCTAAAATTAAAGAAACCAACAAAAAAGAAAAATAATACCTCGGTTGAACAAAAATGTACTAAATCTATGAAAATCTACAGCAAGGGCTGTTTCGTAACTGTTCCGTAACATAAGTCCATGCGTATGTGCGAGGCGAGCTTAAGCGACAAATAATAACTTGAAATGATTTAGAAATCATGAATAAATTTATAATATGATCAACACAGCAACCACCAATGTTTAATTTCAAGTAGTGAATTCGTATCATCTAATAAAAGTTTGAAGAAACTCTTCCTAAAATGATGCTGTGATGGAGCCTCTCTAATACAAGGTGGAACTTTATTCCTCAGGCGAGCACCCCTTATCATTTTAAGGGTTTTTAGATTGTATTTTCTCATAATCGTCTGAATTTCCACACATATTCCTAAAAACTACGTAGCTTAATGATATTTGTTGAAATATTATAATTATGATTTTTATACACAATTAAATTAAATAATTTCGAACTTTTAGTATTTTCGCTCAGAAAAAAAATGGTTTTTTACACGAAAACTGCATTTCATGTTATCAAATGATCTCAGATTCTCAAAGTAAACAATGATACATGTGTATAAAAAACGAAGTTTTTCTTTGATTTTATTTTTTTTTTTGTATGCGATTATTGATATACACAAAAAAATTAACATTATTTGTTCAATTTGTCATTTATTAAATGTATTTTATTTTGAGTTCCATATTGTTCATGATGCCTTGATTTCAATTGCATAATTTCGTCAAAGTACACACAATTCCCGATGTTTTCGGGTTATTTCAGTCGTTGAAATCCAACAGAAGTGATTCACGTGGCCATGCCTGGTTACGTTTGGATTCCTCGGACTTAGGATCAAGACCAATGCAAGCCAAGCTCGACCTTTTTCAGGCATATAATTACCATTTTCTTGGTAAGCGTTCAGCACAATTTTTGCATCTGTCTCATTTCCCAAAAGCTTGGTTAAGGTCTGCAAAAAATATAAAAATATAATATAATATAACAGTCTATATGACTTTTCGGCATGCATCAAGTATCATTATTTGCTATTACGTATATTTATTTTCAAAAAATAATTTCAAATGATATACGTACAACGAATTTAGGATCTTTAGCAAAATCCGTTCGTTCTTCATGAACATCAAAATTCGCTACATTTTGATCATTATTGGACTGAGGAAGCTTCTGCTCTGGATCGTCTGCAAGCAATGCAGTGAATGAGCTAAATTCACAAAAACATTAAAGTTTATCTGTGAAAAAAAACGAAAAAAAAAAAACGAAAAAATAATAATCCGTTTCGAGAGACCTACGTCAAGTAACAACGTTTACCTTCTTGCTTATTATAATTATATGGACATTTTTGTCTCAAACTCTTACCTCTCCTAACTCATCCATATTGTTCCTGCAAAAAACTACTGATTGGTATTTGCTATTTTAACTTTAAAAATTATGTTACCTACGAAGTCGATTCTCTATGATACAATTTAGGCAAATATTTTTCACGACTGAAAAATCCCGAAAAAAATTCCCAACTCTGTGAAATTCCCGAAAAATAAAATAATCTAAATATAAAATGCCCGAAATGATAAAATTACCGAAATGTAAGAATCCCGAATTGGAAAATTTCCGAACAATAATATTTTTGACAGAAAATTGCCGAATTATAAAATATCAGAACTATAAAATTCCCGAATTTAAACAATTCAAACAAAAAAATGTTGTAATAAATATTATTTATTTATCAAAATTACTATAATCAAATATTCTTATAAGAAAATATTTTTCAACGTTCAAAACTTTTCAAATTGCTTATTTAATTTGAAATAACAATAATGAAAGAATATGTACATATAGATGAAAATTTTTGATTGAAAATGTGCTTAGAACGTGAAAAAATTTCAAAAAACGTTATAAAAAATCGAATTTTCAATTGAAAACAAATTATAAGAAATTTCGAGATTAAAATCAGCAAACGTCTTGAAAGAAAGAAAATTCTGCCCAATTTTTCTCCGACCTAATAACATTTTTCAAGAAAACTTTGCAGAATTCAATTTAGCACTGTTTCATCTTGATACTTCAAATATTAAAAAACAATTTTTTTTGATAAAAATATTTGATAATCGTGTTTTTACTAAATATGTAATACTTCTAAAAAAACGGATTTTTTTTATTGTTTAAATTCGGAAATTTTACATTTCAAATACTTTCTTCTTTGGAAATTTTACATTATCAGGAATTTCATTTTTCCCGATAACTCAGTCGTCCCAAATATTATAATTACGTAAGAAAAAAACAATGTTAGTGCTGATCAGATATTTTTTTGTTTGAAAAAATAATTTTCCATTTTTGAACGACATATTACTTGCAAGCATCACAAATTTGACTACGAATTCTATGAATAAAAAAAGGAACCTTTATTCATAATAATAATTATTAAAAGGGCAGTTTTTATTTGAAAATTTTTTCTAGGCAACGTACAAAGTCGTGGACTCACCATTTTGATTTGTTTTGGCTATTGGAACTATTTAAATTTTGAAAAAGTTCTTTACATAACGCTCCATGCTTTAGCCAGATATTTTCAAGCTTATTGCCATGCCTGAGAAATGCATACTTTTTTCGTTAAAGTAAGTGAAGAAACGTTGTTATTGGTTGAAAAAAAGAGATTTGAGTTTAGAATTAGAAGTTGTTGAAGAAGCAGTTGAAGAAGTTAAAGAAGTAGTTGATGTAATTTGTTGTTTCAAAGAACCGTACGACAAACTTCACCAAATATTTGTTGGAAACAACGAAATGAGTTTTTAATATAAGTGAATATATCTGTGGACCTGAGAAGCGATATATGATGTTCAAAATAAGCGCGTAACAAAGTTGACAAAATATTAGTTTATTCAAAGAACCAAGTTCTTGATTTAAAGGAAAGAACTAAAGAATTGTTTTGAAAATATCTTGATTTGTGAAATAACGCAGCCTCTGAAGAACGAAATAGGTTAATGGACCTAATTAACTAAGTTCATGATATTGTTTCTGCAGCAATAGTTTACGGAATATATAGACCTACTTTGAATACAAAGATGTTCCTTTATTGTTGGAACTCATGCCATTTGACATGAAGACATTATTTTCTATCTTCTGTAGTGTGGTATCACATAAGGAAATAATTTTGGGTACATCACTATAACCCTACATTAATTTTTTTCCTTGAATATATTCATCAGAGAACAAAACAACATTTTTTTTATCTTTTCCGCTAAAAAGAGTCTGGAGCATTGAAAAAATATATAATCTTTAAGAATAGTAATACATTGACTCTTTATTGTAATTACCATTTATTTGTAGGACTTTGATCCGACGTCAGAACACAAACAATAATGTATTTTACTTTTCCATTTTCTTAAGTTGAATTATAGT
>JAABKJ010002997.1:0-26774 GCA_011634705.1 Andricus grossulariae
AGTCGAACTCGCGCGAATTCGACGCGTTCAAACTTGCATGAAAATGCTCGACTGATCGAAATCTTTATGTGACGACGGAACACCTTTTTTATTTTTACGGCTTTTGTCTACTAGATTTAATTGTATCGTATTTTCCTCTCATGAATTTAATTCATGAGAATTCGGATTGTTCGACGATTTACTGTGTCCTGTTCAAAAAATTGGTCCCGAGTATACACGTCGGTACAAATCTTGAGAGGACGATACAACTGAAACGAATCAATCTATTATTAACATCAATACAAAAAGAAACTTCATCCGTAACTTGTGGTACCCAGTTAACGTTAAATTGGACGTCACTTTTTTCTACTCTTAGCCCCTGGATTCTGAAATAATTCTCTACCAAAAACTCTTTAGAAATGTAATTGTCCTCATATTCAGGGTCAAAAGTTGCTCTTACTTGGAACGTTTTCATAATTGCGTCTTTTCTTTAGAGTATTATAAGTTATATAGGAAATTGCAGGTTCACAGAAGCGAAGACAGAATTGCGTTGATCGTTTTTCGTTTAAGATCGCTACTACTTTTCTCCAATAGCTTGATTGCCATTAATTTCGCCGTTTTGTCTCCCTAACGATTAGCCTTTACGCCTTGGATTTTAAGATTTCGTGAGTAAATTTGATTAATTATAAATCACGTTTTACGCGCGTGATTGTGAGCGGATTACTAAAGATTTTCCCTCCCCTTAGGAAGTACTGAGACTTAATTTAAGAATGACTTCACAAAAAAGACGCCATTTTGTGCAAACTTTAGTGCCATATTTGCCATACAGAGTTTTGTCTTGTTTACCTAAATTGTATAATTTAATCTAAATCATTTTTCTTTTGCTGCTCGAGAATCCAGTCCTTCCTAGTTTACATTTACCTGCATTTATCCGTCGTGACCCGTTGAGTCGGCACATTGAAACATTTTGTTTTTGACAAATTTTGACAAGTTGACACATTTTGGTTTTGAAAGATCGGGTTAATTGCCGATCCGATTGTTCTGTCAGTCATTACCCCCGCTGTACTGTATGGAGCAAGAGCTGTAGCATCCACCACGCTAGTCACGATGGAGGGACTGGGCTCAATGTCTGTACGGACAACAAGGGCATTCTCGATCTGATAACCACCAATCACCATTGTGACGGCGGCCTCAGGATGTACCACGAAATTGGGGCTTCTTCGCATCGGGGTCGAGGAAAACACGACTCCGTGCTGAGCAGCGTCATATTGGACGCGAGCGTCACCTCGCCTTATCAACCTATTCAAATTCGTAAACAGGGGATCGGCTTGGTAATTTCTTCCGGCTCAATTTCTCAGAAGTGCATTCAATGGAGAAGAGTCAAACGCAAAACGTAGTGTTCCTTAGAACCGTTCAGCGCAGACTGCTATCCTGTCTTTCTCTGGTAATGATAGCGGTGTCGTCGCCGCGGACCTCACATCCCCTCTTTTCAGTCAAGTCGCGCACGCAACCGCACCTCCTTCACGTAGCGGGACAGGCGACCTTGTTACGAACCCACCTGCCTTCCAATATTTGGATGTTTAATTCTTTTTCAAAGAGCTGAGAATTATGGTAGTATGGAATTTAAGTTTTAGATACTTTGTATTTTTTTCTTTTATGGTTCGCCCGGAGGTATTTCAGACAATCACCTGAGATCGCTCCCAGATGTTTCTTATTATTTTTGGTGGGATTCGCTTTTAATCACAGCTTCCTGGAAGCAACTTTGGCCTTCGCCCTAGAAAATTATTGAAAATTGGGCTAGGGCCGGTAATTAACTTTCAACACAATGCTATATGGTTCCAAACAAGGTTGCACAAAAAAGCCTGAATTTATTTTACATGCTGGCCACAAAAAAAGAAGAAACAAGAGTTAATCTAAACGCTCAAAGCGTATGCAAAATTTCGCTAACGTTATTTTTGTTATTGTGATCGGGACGCATTAACCAGAGAGAGAGAGAGAGAGAGAGAGAGAGAGAGATCGTCAAACTAAAAATTTGTTAATGTACTCCTGACCTTTTTTCCTTCGCCAGGGTAAATTAATCCTTATTTGTTCCACTCCTCACCATTCACTACTCACACGCGTCACGCAGTCGCCCCGAAGGATCACTTTAACGAAACTAACGTATGTCGAGACTTTTCATAGCTAGTCGATCAATTTCCTTGCGGTATTTGATCGATGCGTCTTCGCATCAAATCACCCCGGTTCCACACACGTCGACTTACGAACCGGCGCGATTTGATGGTAAGTCATTCGTGCACTTTTCGCGATCACGATTCACTTTCGAGTCCGTGGTTTGAAATGCCGAATATTTCACGCCTCCCGTTTGTACTTAGCTGGTTGTTATCGCGTTTGCACTCTTCACGCCCCCCCCCCCATAGCTCGCCTTTTTCGGTAAATTAAACCTTCCGGGCGACTTCGCGACGCTAACGCATAGGGAAATACGGATGGAGCGGAGAAATGAAAACAATTTCCCTTTTATTCCCATCTTACCAACCTCGCCGGTCAAGGTGTCAACGAAAAATGCTATTGAATCTTGGTGAAAATTAGACTCATTAAGGTAGGGGGATCGGTATGAGCTGATGGGGAAATAAAATTTTGATTTCTTCTGGTTGCCGCTATGTAATTTGATTTTCGCTAGAACGGTATCAATATAGCTTCTGCCATCGATTGCTACTCTCGATCATCGAAATTCTAATTCTGTTCAATTATTCCCAAGTTTCGTTAAAAGATACTTTGAGAACTTACCAAATTTTTACCTTAGTCAAACTATTAAGGTTGATTGATAAATGTATTTATTAGTTACTTTTCAGCCAGTCTGGGACTCGATGGTATCAGGAGGATAAGACCATAAAAGAAGTGGCATGAGGAATTAATGTTATTGCATTCTCGCCTTTGCGCTCTCCTCCCACTCTTTTCTCATGCGACCTGCGATCTTTACTATAGCGAGAGGCTAGGAGGGACAGAGGGGAGATCACGGTCACGGCATTCTAGCCATTGACGCGTGGGCTTTTAGATTTAGAAAACTGAATTTCATTTCACTATGGGTTTGGTTGGGATGTGTGCTGCTTCATAGCATTTAGTTGTGCCGTATCCGCAGCTGATAACGACTGAACTTTCTTCGTCGAAACCGAGCGAGACGACTGATCCTTTGTCACATCTGGGGCATTGCGAATTGCCTGAAATTGCCGATGGAAGTGTGTCCAACGGTGGTGCGGGCTGTGACCTACGAGCGTGGTAGGTCGCCAAGTCCATCTTGACTAGGACTTTCCTGGGCGTGCGGGAACGAGCTTTTCCAACGCGGGTCATTCGGTATTTGTTAATGAGTACTACGTACCCGTAATGTGAACCTTTGGAGGGAGAAAGGGGACGAAAGGGCTGTAACCGGGCTCCGACCGGGCAGCCTAGATGAACCCTGGTAGAAGAAAGTAACTGAACGGGCTGTAACCCGGCTGGGACCGGGCAGTCTAGATAAAAGCACTGAAATTCTGTGATGGTGCGCGAAATGAAAGCCTCGGTCACGTACTGCCACGTCTGACCTCCCGCCCACAGCGGGGACGCTGAGTGACGTTTTCAGTAACGTGTGCCGGATTGGGTGTCAAACAAATATAATGATAATCAGTAGAATACGCATATATAAAATGGTTGTGTGGGTACAGCCTGGCACAAACTTCCCGGCCAAATTTACGCCACCCTCGCCCCTATTAGCGACGCTGGGAGACGATACCGGTGAGGTGCTCTAGAGGAATCCTGACTGAAATTCATAATGCAAAAATAGTAAAAAAGAAATACAGACAATCTGACAGACATACTTAATGAGATTTTTTCAGACTAAATGTAAAACTATTTCTCTATGAATAATATAGTAAATAATAATAAATGAACTATAATCAAATCATTAAATCAGAATAACAAGATAAATCATTATTTATGTGGTAACATAATGAATGGACAGAAGCATTTATACGTACCATTTCCTGTCCCGCTATTAACAGGCTATAAATTAATTCTTCACGTAATGTCCAGTACTCTTCAACGGTGTCATTGTTAAGCCAGCAATTCTGTCCCCATCGAGGGCCACCAAACCGACAAGCAATTATATGCCTACGTGGTTTGCCGTCTTGACACACAGAATTTGATAAGTGAGACCACCTACGGGTACAATGATTACAGTGACATGAAATATTACCTACGAATGATGAGCCCGGAACCAAGATTCCAGAGGCGCATCCAGTATCCAACTTATAGGTTTTAGAGTCAAATTCTATATCATAACATTTTGAAGCTAATACAGCATTTGAATAAAACAAAATAATGAACATAGTCAATATGATGATAATCGATATTAATAACGGAAATATGTATAAATTAACCATCTTTACCCAATTAACGTCTTTCTTGTTCAAATTCACTGTCTGAGTCTGACTGGTCAAGATCGCTGGCGTTCTTTCGTGAACTACGTCTCTTATCTCGTACATTTTTCGATTTTAAAACGTGAGGACTGACCGACCTTACCTTTTTCTTCCTCTCTTTATAATCTAAAGAGTCACAAAAGTCCAATACGCTACTATGATTATTAACGCGTGGACGTTGTTTCTTGTCGTCTCCAACTAAAGATTCAAAATGTTTCAAAATTCCAGTTAAGGTACCTGCGTATGCGTGCGTTAAAGCACAAAATCCAGCTAAATGATTTGCTGAAATACAAGTACATAAACGATTCCTTGGATCAGAAAATATTTTCACCGTTTTAGTCTCATCACCAGTGACAGGACGAACTACTACTACAGGCGTCCCGGAAGATAGAGGAAAAACACAGCGATAGAGAGAAACAAACGTATCCTCGGAATGTTGAACGGCTTATGAGGTGCCGGGTCCGAGGTGAAGCGGCCGCTCGTTGCCTCATTGAGAGAGATTTTTTTTTCTTTCCTTTTGAGGGGGAAAAATTATAGGGCAGAGGAAACAGGCAGGCACTTTCAATAAAGAAGATTCTAATTCGCTATAAGAATATTGTTCGTGTATTTTCATACACTCGGGAAAGGTATACACACTGGGCGTGGCTTGTTGGCCACGCTTAGTTCCGAACCGTAAGAGACAGTCGAGCGCTTCTTGACCTGTCAAGTTTGAAATTCTTGTACTAGCTAACTGCGCGGTACACAGACCGTCGTTTCGCTGCTGCTCTACGCGCCCGAGAAGATCAGCCGTAGCCTGGAATTAGCTGAGCCCGTACGACAAGAGGGGACTCGCGTAGTGGAAGATCCCTCTTGTCCACTACCTTTCTGTTCGCTTTTCGTGGATCGATTTCTACCATCTTTATTTCTTAAAACTAAATATTTATTATGATACTAAAATTCTAAAAATCACCGCATTAAAATTGTAAAAAGTGATACAAGTTAAGCCTGATTTCGCGCTTCTAAAGATGTTAAAAAAAAGACGTAGAATAGAAAATTTTAATTTCAAACGAAGTTTTTACCAGTTTAATGAGTGCTAATATAGAATAATAATAATATAAAAATAATAATAATACATATACATATTGTAATGAGGTTTTTGAAAAGACTCAGATAGATGTAGAATAGATTTCCGGAGTTTCGCCGAAGCCGTATCTAACCTCCGAATGTGAGGAATGGTCGGTTCGTAGAAATGAATTAAGAACAGTCTTACCGTCCAGCCAGGGGACAAGTCTAGGTTAAGGAAGCACAGCGGAACATTTGTTTGTATTTAGATTATATGATTAAACCTCGAAGCGCCAGAGGACCCTCAATTAGACCCTAATCGTGCGGGTTGATAGTGCATGAAAAAGAATGATCAAAAACAAGAGGAATAAATAATTAGTGTTTACGAAATCGTTACCACCGGCTTGGGGAAGCGAGGGATCAGCACACTCTAACTTCAAGGCCACGTTCATCGACCGTAAAAAAGGTCAGAGTAAGCATTCAAGACGACTGCGGTCTGAATATTACTTATGGTTTCTACCTACTTTAATTCTCTTTGACTTTAATCCAATCAATTTTACATCGATTTGAATATCAGCGCAAAAGGTAATGCGAGATAATTTATCGCCTTTATTATCGAAACTATTTAATACCATATGGATGTAATACGAGATATGAGTCCTCGAGCTTATCCAATAAGACACTCCTTTTGCAACCAAAAAAATGTTTTGGTTGTTTTGTAAAATTAGCAGAGATGTAGCCTCCGGAAGCTACGACCACGATCGTTCACCGAACGATCGATCCCGACGGTACCGGAAGTAATCGAGTTGGAAAAACCACTTCAAAAAAGAACTGAAAGCGAAAGAAACAATGACTTTAAAATTAACGAACTCAAAAGACCTGAATTGTCCAGAAAAGGACACTTGAGTTTAAGTTCCTCAAACCATCCGAATGACTACATCAGCCTGCACCTTGGTTGTTGCTGAACTAAGGGCATCAAAGATCTGACATGCTCAA
This sequence comes from Andricus grossulariae, assembly GCA_011634705.1. Taxonomy (NCBI): domain Eukaryota; kingdom Metazoa; phylum Arthropoda; class Insecta; order Hymenoptera; family Cynipidae; genus Andricus; species Andricus grossulariae. The sequence goes on from JAABKJ010002997.1 coordinate 6,465, forward strand.
CAAAAGACTCAAAAACAAAGAGAAAACCTTCAAGGAGAATGAGCATTGGGCGGAAACCATTTAATTACCAATGAAACCTGAAGGCCGTTCAAAGAAGAATAAGAACATTAAACAAATTATTAACAATTGGATAACTAAGATTTTTACAGAACTTTATGGCCTTTATGGATTTTTACGAATCTTCTGCGCGTGCGATTATAATTTTATTTTTACTCTACAACAACAGAAAAGAGCTAGTGATTGAATTTTATCCACGGGAGGGAAAGTCTCTTGTACACCTAGATCACTTTCTTTCACTTTTTTTTTTCCTAAAATTATAGGTAGCTCTTTGAATGACAAGTAAATACACCTTAATTACCTCAAGCGTACTGTTCTATTGGGTGTTTTCGTGTTCTAGTAATCGAAGTAGTTGGTGACGCATGCTGCCGGGTTTTCAATGGCGAAAACTAATAACATAACTCCGAAATACGACGTCGCTCCAGGGAATTCCATCGTGCGAAGAATACACTCCATAATTCATAACTGAAATCGCACTGTAGGGGTTTACTGCAAATAATATCTTTCGACAGAAAACGCTGCTACACGATTATAAATCCTAGACAAATAAAAATTAACGTAAAAAGAGAACCAACTGAAAAGTCTCATAGTTTCGGATAAGGGTTCAAAATATCAATCATCTCGTAACTTATTTAGAAAATTAATTCTCTGCGTACAACATTTTGAAAACCGATAAAATAGTTTTTTACGTGTTAATTTTGTCCATCTGCCGGAGCGTGAATCGACAAACGTGCCAGTTCAGTAGTAACATTATTTTGTTGAGGCCTATACCGGTTCTTAGATGTTCAAAATTGAGTTTTATTAATTGCTGACTGAAAATTATTAGAGATTTGTTGCTATATCAGAATTTTGTACAAATTTTTAAAAATAATTTGGTTGAAACCATTATTGATGCAGTTAAAAAGACATTGTAGATTAAATAAATTTTGTCTGTTAACACAACCTTAAAATTATGCTCAGGATAAAAATTTGTCCAGCCATGTGGATTTGATTTATATAATTGAAGCCATGCGTCAAAAAGGGGCCACAAATTGACATCTGAATGAGTTAAAGTGGATGCCATATTAAGGTTTTTGAATATGTATCAACAGTTAAAAAGTCACATTTGTGTTCACGCTCACGAATTCTTCAAAACTAGAGAGTGAATTGAAAAAAAAATCATTATTTTTATATATTTCTTCTTCAAACCTCAATTTTGTAGTTCATTCACGTATGTAAAAAGCTTAGATTTCAACTTCTCCATAATTTATATATAGAATAGTTCTGTCTTGTTCCATTTTTTTTTGTGTGATAAGTTTCAGTATGCAATGTTACAATCGGCAAAGTTTTGTAATTCCATTTTTGAAATATTAAATAGTTCACAGATTAATTAATAAAATATTTTGAACAGTAGAGACAATCCATTTTATTTGTATAGATCGCCTCGACTACTGGATGTGAATGTAGATAGCTTTGCACCTAATTGCTTCCGTTCCTTCTGGTCTGAAAGTGCACTCTATCGCAAAAGTAATTGAACTGTCTGATGCAAAGATCCTGAAAATATCTGTCGTATTCACGATTAATTTTACTAAGCACTAAAACGAACCCTTAATATCTGGTTAAAAACCATTTGAGGCCTGTACCAGCGTGTGTTGTTTAATAATTTGTAACATTCTGTTTAATGCGACGAAAAGAAAAGATACGTTTACCTTATGTGTAAAGTGACGATTGCTGAGACTAAGAGTTATCAATGCATAAACATGAAAATAAGTTTTGTTGTGAAAATGAGAAAACAAAGTTCTCATATGGTTTTTTATTTACTAGAGTGACATTTTTTTTGCTTTCTGACACTTGATGCATTTTTATACGCTTTCCGTGTGTATGCTTCTTTCAGTTTTTTTCTTCTCTGTTTCTTGATTTTTAGGAATATAAGTTTTTCATTAGATAGATGTTAAAGGTTTTTTGATTCACCGATTGTTAATTTATTGGAATGAGCTTCCGCTCCACGGCGTGGAGTGTAATCGTGTTAGCAATAAAGAAAAAGTTTAATGAAGTAGATGTTGCTTATTTTTTGTCTACTGGCTGTAGTAATTTAAGAAATTTTAAAATACTAGTTTCGTTTGTCGACGCCAGACTTCATCAGTTACAAGACCTATTAAGAATTATTTTCATAAAGTAATAACGTACATATAAGGTTGTATCTAAATTATACATTCTAAATAAATTTCTCACCTGTTAGATGTAGTCCCATGGTCTCGATTTGGTAGTTTTTATAATAATTAAGTAATTTCTCTGGGCCAACGCGATAAATACACTCTCCGAGACCGTGGGCATACTGACGTTCATGCTTTCTGGTCAAGGCATTTAAATCAGTCAGGTGATCTATTACAATAAACCAGGTTTACAGTTTTACAATCTAAAAACGTATTCACTCTGTGCAATACTCTCATTTCTCCACTGACATATTATTCGCATCACTCACAGACACCACGCTTTTTATCACCTTCCTCGCTATCTCATATATTTTTTCTGTCCACTATTTACTCTCATCTTCGATTCAATAATAATAATCCTGAAATAATATTTTAAATTCTCAATAATTCTTCATTCATACAAATACAATATACATATATTTTTTCGATTAATTATACATTATCCTCAACTTGCATGAGTTCATAGTGTAACGATTTTCATAGCTCCATGGAACGCAAAGCGGGGAATAACGCTCAAAGTGGCTTGATTGGAAATAAGACAAAAGATTTGTATGAATACCTGGGTTGTATGACGCTGAACGCCTCCTTGACGTCACTCTAAAAAAATGTACGATAACCAATTTCAGATATAATTAATTATTTAGTTTACTACATGGATTAATAATTGTCTTGTCAAATATGTAGAGATTAGTCAGAGTCCCATGTCATCGAGTATATCCCATGAAAGGCAGGTTTTAAAGAAAAGTAAGTTTCTGAGTGATTGTTTAGGCAACAAGAAAAGAAAGATAGGATTAAAATAAGTGGAAATCTAATCGATTGCTTACCCAAATTATAATTGTTGTGCCTTGTGCTTAATCCTCAAACGGTACACTGGTGTGAATTAACACCGAAATTTTTTTTATTTTGCTGGCATTTACGCAGGCAGGATCCGTACTCCTCGTGATCGTCCTCTCATCCTTATGGATCAATGTAAAAATTATTAATGTCTCCAGGGCTCACCAGTTCGGCACACGACTTTAAAATAAAAGAAGTTATTTTAATAGACGAAAGAAATATGCAGGAACCCACCTGGCAGTACCCGTCCTCCTCATGATCGTCCTCTCATCCTTATGGATCAATGTAAAAATGATCAATGTCTCCCAAATTTCAAATTCCAAATTGATTTCTCGTGCAATTTTTTTCGAGGTACTCTCTCGGAGCTTAGAATCACGAATGACATTTCTTAGAGTGGCGTCTCCGTTCTCCCTCTCATAAGAGTCGGAGCGCCACTCGCGTCCTAGGGAGTCACTACTTAGGGCTCATTTAAGGCTAATTTAATGCCTTATGCTTAATGCTGATTGCGCTAGCTTAACGTTAAGCTGGTACCATCAAAACCGTAAAACTCGTTGGAAAAAAGTTAAAACATTTTTGATAATGCCATAATTTAAGACTCATTTAAGGCTTTTAAAATATCAAAGACCGGAAATCGTCAGATTTGTTTTTCTATATTTTTTTAAACGCAATGTGTTGTGCCTGCTTAACGTTATAAAAAATATCACAACAGTTGAATAAAACTAAATTTGTTGTAAATTTTGTTGTTCAAACAATTTCTCCAAAATTTAATTCTAACAACTGATGTTCCCTACCACAATTCCAGGCTCAATTAGGGCTCTCCAAATATCGAAAAACAGAATTAGTCAGTTTTTTTTTAACGTATTGTGTTGTGCCAGCTTAACGTTATGAAAAGTACCACAACGAATTAATAAAACTAAATTTTAACATTAGCCTCAACTGAGCTCTTAATAGTGATATAGGTCATATCTCAATATTGCAATAGTGTTGTGCCAGCTTAACACATCTGACAGCGAGGAATGTTTTCGCAAATCGAGATAGGACACCAGGTGTTTAATTACAATGGACACCTATTTATTTTAAGTTTAAGTGACAAATACGTAATTAGAATTTTTTTTCTAAAAAAGAAATAAAACATAATATGTAAACCTAACCTAAATTTGTTCTATTCACACTCATAGAGCATACTTTTGTACTCACTCCTTATTTATCTAAATTCAGGTGGTATTGAGCATGGGTTATTTTGCGGTTTAGAATGTTATTATTTAGTTTATCTAATCTGGGGACTCATCTTTGTATCCCAATGGAAGAGTGTCTATGGTACCAGGGAGCAGCATTCGCTTATCGATGTGCCACCTGAGCGCAATCTCATCTTGGGTGATGGAGTGAACTTCATGTTTTCGGCTTTCGAATTAAATGCTGAGTTTTAATCAGATTTTGGACCTTAGCTCTCTTTTCTCATCTTGTTCGCCCAAAACTTTAATAGGCATATCATTTCGGTCTTAAACCCACGAATTCAGTCATTATTTATCCTTGACATTCATCCTTCATCAAGCCTAATACTTTTTTATTCCTCATGGGAATTTCATAAATATTATCTGGATGATAATCTGACAATAAATAATAATCCACAATCCTTATTTTATACAAGTACTATATACAAGTACTATATACATTATTCGAGTACCATGTATATTAGATTAATTATGTACATTATTATCAACATCCATGGGTTTGCACATTCTTTTGGCATATCACAATGGAAGTGTATCTGCAGTACCAGAAAGTAGCACTCGTTTATCATCGTTCCAGCTCAACGCAACTTTTTTCTGTTTCTGTGGATCAAATTTTGGTACGCTGTTACATTTTCATATTTAAGGAGACTTTCTTTTCCTCACACCTCTCATTCCAAATTTGGTATACATATGATTTCGCTCTCAAACATATGACTTCGCTCTCAATCCGACAAACTCTGTGATAATTTTTCCGCTGAACTCGTCTTTCGTTAACCCCAATATATATTACGAACTATGAACCCAATGAAAATAGGTTTATTGAAATTAATTTTTGCTTGATTCATTTCAGTGATAATCATATCTTCATCAAATATGGTACAGCTATTTAGATTTGGCTTTGCCATGAAAGCTTTTTTGTCTGGAAAAATATTTAACTTACGTCACTTACCTAATATTTGAACAGATCCTCGTTTTTTTGCTCGCTGTATCGCTAAAATAATTAAAAATAATAATATTTTAACCTAACCGAACCGGTAATTCGCGGTAAACTGAGAGAGAGATACAAATAATAATTTATCAGATAAGTGCATTAATTCTTTTCTACATTTAGTTAAATGAGCCAGAAATGTCCATGTTTCTCCAGAGAAGGGGGGAGCTTGTTAGGAAAAGTCAAATCTCAATATAAGAAGTTTAAGAGAAAAATGTAGAAAGGAAAAGAAAATGTACAAGTTATTATGGATTCGATTTTGTTTTGAAACGTTTGAATGATTTCAAGCCATCTCCTCAAGGACGATAGTAGTTCAACATATGGATTATCGGTTGGGACTTCAGAATGTTGAAATATGAGACTGATGATTCCCTCCAGAAGGTTCACGAGCCTGGCAGATTTCTGGTGGCCACGAAGAAGTATGTCGTGGGTGGTAATCGATGTCCCTAATCTTATGGTTTTCATTAGTACAAAATTTCCGCTCAATTAACCCTTGTAGAATTATATTAATTTAAATTAAATTTAAATCAGAAATATTACGCAGGAACAATGACTGAACTAATTTTTACAAAAAGACGGCTGACTAGATCAGACGAAGGCAAATAGACTGACTGATCCTGGTCGCTTTCGGGGGTTTATAAAGACAAAAGCCACCCCCAATAGGTGGTTTGAATATCGTGCCCAAACCAATTCCTGCGCCTCCTATTAACTGAATTGACCGGTAAGCTTTTAACCTAAAAGTGACGGGACGTTACACCTAATTTTAAATATATGTTTGTATTTCGATAATGTAGTACATCATTTTTCAATGGCAGAAAATTGGTTAATGATCCTCATGCAAATCATGAAAATCTGGATCGAATGGATTAAAATCTGCTCCCATAAATCTATTATTTGCTTCTGCAAATCTGTTTGAGCACTGCGAAACACCACCTCTGATTGGTTTTTGATTTAAAAGTAACATTTCTACATCAGTTAGCAAATGAAGTTCACTTCCAGTCTACATTAGCATATCATCAAAAGCAACTCCTGGTGCAGTGTAATAATGCAGTTTTGAGGTGCGAATCAGAATACTGGCCTAAATTTGTCAAGTTAAACGTTTCCCACACTTTACACGCATGTTGCAAAACGCTGTTTCCTGACTCGGGTCGGGATACCCTGGCCAGGAAATTTTGCGTAATAATTTTATAGGTTTGCCGAATCCCCATTTCCGGACTTTTAGCTGAAAAGTCCTAAGACTTTTTCCCGGCTGGCGCAAGGTGTGACTTCCTTGTGGAAAAACAGCTCACTGCCCTGAAATAAACATAACTTACGACTTCTTTCATACTAAGTAATAATTGATTATTCGAAGCTTAAAATTTTTTATATAATAGTTAAGTTAAAAATTGAAATTATAAGGATGTCGGAGTGTGCACCCGCCGTATCCATCTTGAAATGTATTTTTTCCTATATTGAACAATAGTGTAAAATCCCTCATTTTTATTCTTATCTCTTTTGGAATAAACGGCATTTACATACCGCGATGCATGTGTATCAGAGGTCTCTGGGTCCCGGTGCGCCATAATTCGTCAGGACATGCCGGAAGTCAGCCGCCACCCACTCCTGTTGTCCGCAGGTACCTGTAATCTATACGAGCAAATATATACGCAGCGGATCAATCCGGATTAATTGAGTTACGGTTTGTGGTTTTGTGGGTAGACAGCGACCGCAAGAACATCCATGTGATGGTTGGTGCGACACCGTCGTCTCTTCCGTCAAGCGTATCATGAGGATGCGCGTGTATGGCGGATTTAGCTTGTCGAGATACCGCGCCAAGGGAATCGCTGCATATACGGATATGTCCGTGAAGCTAGAATGTATACGCAGGGATAGAGAAGAGGTGGTATGAAAGGATGGACGCAGGATGCACAAACCAGCCTCTTTGTGCAGATGTAATTGGTGAAATTAATTAACAGTCCATAATCAAGGTTCGTCGCGCTAGGCAATATCGAGTGCTGTGATTTCACGTGACCTAAAAGTAATTCAACGTATAGAGTTACATCTTTTTGAGATGACCTGTTTTGAATTAAAATGTGCATTAAAAGTTGTCAAAGGATTTTTTTCTGACAATTTTCCAAGGACCTAATTATCAAAAAAGATGCAATTCTAGATTTTTTTTTAGTAAAATCAGACAAAAAAGGAGCAAAGTTAAAGCAATCCAACATACTCGCCCATTTTGGTGTATTTCTTCATAATTTATGCTTCCTTATATTGTATTAAATATTTGCGACGCGCGCCAACGTTTTTGACTTGACTCAAGGTATATACAACCGAGCGAGCGAGAGAGGATACGAACGAATGACTAAAAGAAAGAAGCATCAAAGCAAAGGAACACGGTTGTCGGTTGCCAAGATCCTAACGTATAACAAAGTTCTAAGAATCCCGTAAAATTCAAACGATTACTATTAATCATAATTAATCATTTGTCCGGACGCCATTACAAAATTAACGATCTGTGGCCACGCAAACCCAAGTTCCGCTATACAAAAAAAAGCATTCAAAATCGTGCTATCACGCTCCGAATCAAATTATAAGTTTTGTAAGTTGAGTCAAATTAAGTTAACTCGCCGACGTTATGACCTAAAAGCCTAGGGCCACGAGGTCAAACGTTTCCTTATAACCTCAAAGTCCCGCAAGATTTGATAAGCAAAATTGCGTTACGTGCGAAGAAACCTAAATCTTACCATATTAGATTGAGTTCGTGGTCGACTCCCAAATAAAACTTAATATAAATTAATAGTACCGACCATGAAACGTGATGCAGACATAGTTCCCCCTCTCGGTGATTCCAACAAAAAGCACTTTAATACAAAAAAAAACTTTCCAGCCGCGACAGAAATCCCCAACTGAGGCGTGAGAATCGAGACGTTTGACTTCTGTGTTCTCACCTCGTAACACAAAAAAAAACCGATAAAAATGTAAATAAATACAATTCCAACGCGGAATCCCGATACCGAAATTGAATTAGTGCGCTACAAACCAAAGAACTTATAAGACTGGCTGAGCGTTTTGGCGGCATCTCAAATTTCCACTAATCTTAACAACGATCATCCGCCAAAACTCTCCGCCAGAAATCAAAACCTCTGCTTACCCCGTTGTACTCGAACTTCTTCAAGACTTTCTTGGGTTCATCCGACATCGGTACAATAAAATATTCGTCTAAATTTTCCTTCTTTTCCGTTGTAATAATTTCAGCGTGTACACTGTCACGAGATCGGAGCGAGAGTGTTTCGACTCGCAACGCAGAGTCGGCAGGTTTGCTTAGTGGCCCAGTTCGAATTTGGCCAATCAGAGCGTCGGATCCACTTGGCTCGCCGTTTTCCGCCAATCGCAGGTCCCCAGATCATCAACGGCCGCCATCTCGCTGTATGATCGTACGGTTTTTCTGCAGCCAAAACATAAGAAAACTTTGTTAATGTTATAACACGACGGTTCTGAGTGGATTGCTTTTTCTCAGTTTACTTTCTCCACTCAGAACCCTTGAGTGGAAATTAAAAAGGGGTTCAATTTTAGGAGTGGCTTCACCCGAATCAAGCGCCCCCTGCCATTTATGGTGCTTCCAGTACATATTTTTAATTAATTTAAATTATTTTTAATTAATTTTAATTATTTTAATTTTTCTTTAAAAATTTTAATTATTTTTAATTAATTTCAATTTTAAATTAATTTTTATTATTTTTAATTAATTTCAATGATTTTCAAACATTTTCAAAATGGCAGCGACAACGTAGGAAGAGAAAATTACTTAATGTTATATTTACCTGTCAGGCACCAGACACTTCCTCGGCGTCACTCCAAAATGTTCAAAAGAATTTAAACTACGAATTTCTTATAAAAAAAGTCCCTAGCTCAGGGAGAGGTATTTCTTGGGGGCGGGAAAAGCACTCCAGTTTTATATTTTGTAAAATATAGAAAGACTATTGGTTTAATTAAAAGTTAAGGATAGTATTGGTATACAAGGTTGAACGTGTGTATTTACAAGAAAAGGGGTTTAAACCCAAACCATAATTAACATGTCAAAAATTCTTCATTTTGCACATGTTAATTTAAATACACAAAAATTTTCTTAATCTACACTCATTGGTCTTCTACATTCAACATGGCTTCATCCGGAATTTTTAGACCCATTTTACTATCTAGCCTTACTAATGGTGGCTAACATTTAGCCCAGAATTTAGGCTCTCACTACTCATACTATAAAAAGAAACACGCTTTAACGAACTTTAATCAATGTGTGTGTAGCGAAAGATTTGATCCATATAATTAAAAAATATGAATAATAGACAGATCAGTGGCTAAAAATAATTAAGTAACACCTCATTTGAAGAGGTTTAATCGTTTCCTGCCATGGTGGAAGACGTAGATTTATATGGACGTGTGGTGCACACCTACACGAGGAGCTGTCACATCTGTTACATGACTCCGTTGCCTCATTACGTAGCCTTTCACGCTACACAATCAAAAGGATTTTATTTTAAACGTAAACAATTTTAAGCTACTCCACGTCACGTTTGATCGCTGTATAACTCCAGGTCCTATTATACACAGGACACTCACTTTAAGGTTAGGTGCACTGTTTTGGTTTCCAGCCATCATACAAGAGACGAGAAGACCGCTAACTTTTCGTTCATGTCACTCACCGGCGACGTTCCGTTGACACTTAACGATACTGATCGGTTGATACTTGAGGAGACTGACCAGTTAACATTTGATGAGACTGGTCGGTTACTCCGCAGCTGAAGGGGTGTTGCCATACGCGCAGGACTGATTTGCCACATGGCGTGCGCTCTCGTATTTATACACTTCCGCATCGAACCGTCCGGAAATATCGATGGAAGTTTCTAACAGAAATGTTAGAAGCAAAGCTTCCAGAAACTTCGAAGCAGGGAATCTCGAAATAAATTGCGTGTCTCATGTCTTGACCCTTCTAGAAAACTTGATTTAGATAAAAAAGCGTTAGGAATCACGCCCATCAATTTTTCTACAATCGTTTTCGAGAACTCAGGGGAATGCCGAATTATCTCAGAGGTTTCTGGAAATATATAGAATTCAGGGGAATTCCCGATCCCACGACCGCCAACTACATAAAACTTGTAGCGGACTAGGTTGGTAAAACAGTGACTAGCTCAGCCCCGACTCTGGAACATGGTAGAGGGGCTTGTTCTTAAATCGGAATAAAAACAAATTGAAATTAATCTCATATTTAAATCATGAACAAATTAATTATTCTTGGACTATATAATATTTATTTTACCAGGACAACCTAATTTCTTGTTAATATCGGGATTATAATAAAAACAATTGAAGGGCAGAAACAATTGAGTTAAGGGGAAGACAAAAGGTGCACACAAAATGGTGGAATTAAATAATTCTCTAAGCGAAATTTGATCTTTCGTCTCGGTTTTCCAAGACTTAACAAATGGGTTACACAACATTCCTCAATTCACATATTAAACCTATTTTTGGAGGTTATAGGGAAATGCTTTCTTAATTAATGCAGGGGAACGTAGAATAATTCAGGGATTATTATAATTTTAAAATACAATATGCCTGGTGGATGTGGTTGTCTCGTCACGGACACTTTCATTCACAGCGGCAATTGTTTTACGAGTACGAAGTGGACGATCATGTTCATATGCTTTACGACCGTCCACTGGACCAGTTTCCGTAAAACGAGTAATGACATACCGAATTCCGGACTCTGATCGACGTCCATGTCGACTATAACTTATTCGAAGTTTGTGAAATGCATTTTTTGCAAAACGACGTTTTCGTAATAAGTTTGCACTATCAAAATGCGTTGTTGCGTCGTAAACAAAACCATATTTACTGACGGCATAGTTTTGAGCAAAAGGCTAGGTTAGTGTCGGAACAGTGAGAATTAGAGAGACCAGTATTGTTGATTATGTCAGGTTGGTAAGACCTGACCAATTATTTGTTTGTGGATTTGTATTCACTAAAACTCCTATGGGGATAGCGTCAATAAAGTGTTCGAAATAAATGAGATGCAGTTAAGATAACAGATTAGGAAGATAAAGAAAGGATAAACAGTTACATAAAGTAAAAACTTACAATTACCTTTCTATCCCGGAAAGGGCAAGAGAGGTTGACTTGTCGATTGTATCTCCGATACGTCGTAGAGCAGCGACGGAACTCTTCCAGATGTTTTATGTGAATTGACGTTGTTCACAACTCGATTATTCATTACTTACACGGAAAGGTTCTCAGCTGTCCGGCCCCGATTTTGATGATTCTGTGCGTGTGAAAAGAGGGCTCGAAAATATGCACAAAGCCATAATTCCTTTGTGTTGAGCTGCATGTTGTGACAGGGCGAAATTTACCTATCACTTTTTGAAAGGATCAAAATAACCTCTCCTACTGGCACCGGAAAATAATCATCCTCTCTCTTCGCTTGGAATTTCGGAACGAGACACACTCCGTAAGGGCACTTTCGGCGCGGCACAGACTAATTTTATTTACACCTGTTCCTTGTTTCTTTTTTATGTATCTTTTGTTATCGTCGAGCTTTCATCGAAGAGCGAAACTGACAGCTCAGCGCAATTTCAACAACTGCACCACGTTCGGAAAACCACAGAGTGGTCCTACCACGATAAGCCAGAAAGAGAGGGAGAGAATTCAAGTACAGACTGTCCTTTTCTGGTCTGCGGATTTCGAACAGTATTCCGCCATATTGGCAAAGGAAGGGAGCAGAACACACCACCGCACACTGGATGGAGACCAGATAGTGGTATCCGTTAGTCCCAGCTGTACTGGTATACTAATCGACCAGATGGTGGTATCCGTTAGTCCCAGCTCTACTGGGATACTAATCGCCCCATATTCGATCCGACTGAGAGGGAAGGAGTATTCTGATAGTCTGTCCTCTTCTAACCTATCGACTGGCGCTCGCAGATCGCCGCGTTGGCGGATGAAGAAAGCTGAGACGATGGAAAGGGAAGGAGATAAAAGTGAACCCTTCCATTGACAGCCCAATTCCACAATTCTTGAAGCCCATATTCTGGAAGCTCCAGAAATGGCAGAGGGCGCTTTTGGAGGGCGTCGCACCTCGTGGTCGGTGCTAGTTTGTGAACCATAAAATTTTTTGGGAACCGACCACGAATTCCGTCTATCGTGGAAAGATTGGGATTTATTTTTAGAGAAGTTCTTTTCTTTTAGAATACAATTTTTTAATTGGACTCGCGAAAGTAGGCCATAGCGAAATTTCAGCCACGTGGTCATGTAAAATTTCTTTTAAGATGGCGTCGGAGCGTCAAGTAATTTAATGTAACTCTGTTAGCTCGCGCCTCGATATTACAATTTTGTATTACAGTTTTAATCGGAATTAATCAAAGATCGGGATTCGAAGTGTAATTCCAATGACTAATGGAGCTTAAGTGTCTCTGGTGAATGATGTGTTAATTTTGAATTTTTCTTGGTTAGGAAAACCTTCCCCCTTTGACTAGAACCCGCCTAGGAATTTTGACAAAAAAACAGCCTACAGAGAATTAAGCTTTTTTTTAAATAGCTCGACTAGTCCCTGACCAGCCCCCGACTAGAAATGTTCACCGAAAACCCGAACTAGCCACCGACCAGTCCCCGACTAGGGACATTGCCTAAAATATTTCTCCAAATAGCCCCCGACTAGTGCCCGACTTTTTATGTTGTTATGTTGCGAACAATGCAAATTATTTAGTTAATTAATTTTCCCGGTGAAGACGAGTGACAAACTCATATTATTTCTCTTATTAATACTTATATTGTTTATGGAGAGCAAACGGTCACTGATTAAACAAACTTGGTCAAATTTAAAATTAGGCGAAGTTTTTCAGAAGCTGGAAGTTCACCATTAGGTAGTAAAAAAATAAAAGAAAACTGTTTGAGGAACTTGTCTACCTCAGCCTATAATGTGCAGCGTCGTTTATGGTTCATACATATGTATTTCATAGTTTCTAAGTTTCTATACCATCAAAAAATAATTTCCTTTTCCCTACATATGTGACGTGGAACGAAGAAATCAGTCGCTCATATTATTTATAAAAGTTATAAACGAAAAGATAAAAACAAATTATTTTTCAAGAATGTAAAAAATAATTAAAACTAACATACTGCTGTTTAAAAAATGATATATTTTTTGTAAATCTGAATGATCTTACAATATCTTTTCTAGATTAAAAGTTTGTTTTTATTTCACTGTAGGGACATCCGTTCATTCACTGAAAAAAAAGAATTCTTGGATCCAAATAAATAAATTTCTGTGGCCACACTTCCTTGTGTCAAGGAACTTTTTTTACTTAGTTTAATTAAATATTATTTAAAAGCAACTAGCTCAAGCCTTGATTCAAAGAAATAGTTTCTCTGAAAGGAATTTCTTTTATACCAAAAATATTTGTTCAATGAACGTGACAGATAATTAAAAGAACTAATTTATTTGAAACTGAGATCCTAGCTTCCTTTAATTTCTTTCTTACAACCGAAGAAATATTTCTTCGGTCATATTCAGCATTATCGTTTTTTTGAATCAAAGAAATTTTTTTTTATTCAAGAATTTTTTCTTCTCTAGTGCCTTGATTTTGTAGAATCTGTGTATAAAATAGTCGTTGCGAATCGAAACTTGGTATAAGTGTATAATAAATTTATTTTCAAATTATAAAAATAATTTAATGTATCAAATGTTCTGAATTATTTTTAAAATTGCAATAAAGGAATGAATTAGCTTGAATGCTTTTTCAGAAAAATATGAAATAAAAAAAATATATTTGTGTATTGTTCAAAAATCTATTTTAGTTTCAACATCAATCGGAACTGACTTATTTTCGATTTCCTGGGATCAAGTTAGTATGCACAGGTATGTGAATATTCAAATTTATATAAATACGTATTTAGTGTAAATGTCTAGAAATTTTACTTAAGTATGACTGATTTTCAGAATTAAATAAATGATTCCCTTTATAATATTCATAATAAATATGACTTATATCCAATTTAATAACTGGAAGATATTGAATGTCTTTTGAAAATAATATATTTAAAAAATTAAGATTTTGTGGGTGAAAACCAAATAGATGGAATTATTTTATTCGGAATGATCTTATTCTATAATTATAATTTTTGTACTTAACAGTAATTTTTTGATATGAAATATTGATGATATTTTTCAGGTGAAAATAACAATTAGATCTGCTTCTCGAGGCAAATCTTTACGTGTTTTAAATTAATTTTTTTTTTATCTGAAAATGTAAATTTTCCATTTTTGGTCGAAAATTTATCTTTTTAACTTTTTTGTTGAAAATTCATATTTTCAGATTGAAAATTGGACCATTTTGTTGAAAACTCGTTCTTTTCTGTTGAAAGTTAATTTTTTTACTGAAAATTGAACTGTAACATTTTCGGTTGAAAATTTATATTTTTAAGATGAAAATTTGTCTTTTTGGTTTTAAAATTCATCTCTTTTAGTACGAATTTCATCTGTTTTGTTTGAAATCTTAATTATTTATTTTTGTTATGGTAATCCATCATTGTAGATTGAAAATTCAGCTATTTTGTTAGAGATTCAACTATTTTGTCGCAAATTTAATTATTTTTCTTAAAATCCAACTCTTTTGTTGAAAATTTGCTTTTTGCTTGTAAACTCGTTGTCTTTTTTTGGTTGAAAAGTCAAATATTACTTTTTTCATTGATAATTTATATTTTCGTTGAATATTTAACTTCGCGGGTCGAAAGTTTAACTGTCTTGTAAAAAATTTGTCTTTTTGACTTGAAAGTTGATCTATTTCTATGAAAGTACAACTGTTTTTGGTTAAACTTTAATATTTTTTTATTGAAAATTCGACCAATTGATTGAAAATTATGGTAGAAAAATCACGTTTTTTGATTGAAATCAATAAATAAAATTCAAAATTTTAATTTGAAATTGTTTTCTTCCATTTATAAAAGATGCTATAGTAAAAATGTTAAAAGATTAAAATTCTAGTCTTTGAATATCAATGGTCAGGGAAAATAAAAAATTGTTTGGGGAAAAATTAAGAAGTTTTGAAAATAAATTTTTTTGGCCACACTGATATAATATTCCTGTTAATAATTTATTTTCCTTAGGTTTCTATTTCTATTTTGTCAGTTGCTTCCTACTGACTATTGTATTTCTAGTTTAAAATTTTATGATTTGGTTAAAAACTCAACAATTTGTTCAAAAGTTAATAAGTTTTGGTTAAAAATTTAACTACTTCGTAGAAAGCCTAACTACTTCTTTAAAAAATCATTTTTTTGTTAAAGATTCATCATTCTAGTAGAAAATTCATCTCTTTGGTTGAAAATAGTTTGTTTTTTTATTAAAATTAACTTTTTTAACTAAAAATTTCACTATTCCTGTTGAAGATTGTTTTAAATTTAAAATTCAACTACTCAGGAAAAAGTTATTTTTTTGGTTGAAGATTCATCCCTTTGGATTTTTTTTTCTTAAAGATTAATCATTCTAGTAGAAAATTTATCTCTTTGGTTGAAAAAATATATATTTAAAAAAAATTAAAATTATGTTTTTCAACTAAAAAATTCATTATTCCTATTGAAGATTGTTTTAAATTGAAAATTCAACTACTCAGGAAAAAGTTATTTTTTTGGTTGAAGATTCATCCCTTTGGATTTTTTGTTTGTTAAAGATTCATCATTCTAGTAGAAAATTCATCTCTTTGCTTGAAAAAATATATATTTAAAAAAAATTAAAATTATGTTTTTCAACTAAAAAATTCACTATTCCTGTTGAAGATTGTTTTAAATTGAAAATTCAAATACTTAGGAATTAGTTATTTTTTTGGTTGAAGATTCATCCCTTTGGATTGTTTTTGTTAAAGATTCATCATTCTAGTAGAACATTCATCTCTTTGGTTGAAAAAATATATATTTTTTTAAAATTAAAATTATGTTCTTCAACTAAAAAATTCACTATTCCTGTTGAAGATTGTTTTAAATTGAAAATTCAACTACTTAGGAAAAAGTTATTTTTTTGGTTGAAGATTCATCCCTTTGGATTTTTTTTGTTAAAGATACATCATTCTAGTAGAAAATTCATCTCTTTGGTTGAAAATATTTTTTTTTTTTTAAATTAAAATTAAGTTTTTCAACTAAAAATTTCACTATTCCTGTTGAAGATTGTTTTAAATTGAAAATTCAACTACTTAGGAAAAAGTTATTTTTTTGATTGAAGATTCATCCCTTTGGTGGAAAATTTAACTATTTTGGTTGAAGGTTCATCCCTTTGGTTGAAAATGTAAATTTTTGGTGAAAAATGTTTTTTTTCTTGGTTCAAAATTGTTTTTTTTTTAAACTGAAAATGTAACTTTTTCCTTTTTGTCGAGGCTTGAACTTTTTTAGTTGAAAATTCGTCTTTTTTATAGAAAACTAATCTTCTTGATTTGAAATTCAACTATTTAGTTCAAAATTCAAATTTCTAGGTAGAACATTCCACTGTTTTGGGTTGAAGTTTAATCTTTTTTGTTTGAAAGTTTGACTATTTAGTTAATTGAAAATTCATCTTTGTAAGTTGAAAATTGAAAAATTTGTTTAAAAAAATTATTTTCAAAAGTTTTTGATGAAAATTCAATTATTTTGTTGAAATATTTCGTTAAAAATATATATATTTTTTTTAATTCAACTGTTTGGTTGAAGATCCATATTTTATTGTAGAAAAGTCATCTTTTTTGGATAAAATAAATAAATTTAAAATTAAAAAATTATAATCTGAAATTTTTTTCCGTTTATGAAAGATCATATGTTAAAAATCTTACAACATTCAAATGCTCTCTTAAATTAGGTTATTCAAAGGGTTTTGCATCTTGCATAGAAAATAGATCCGAGCCTTTGAAATTCCACTCAAGCCACGAAGATTATAGAATTTCGACTACATAATTACAAACTACACTGTAAATTAATTTTGTCACTTCACTTTCCTGAATGACATGAATCAACGAGTTTAATTTAATCTAAGGTTTCGAGCATTCACTCACGGAAATTCGCGAAATACACACGTTCATGGAGAATGGAGTATCTGTATTTCAAATGAATGTCAGATTCCTCCTGAATTTTGCATGTGTGTCTCAAGTTGTTAAGACGAAAGACGCATTCTAAAGAGCTGTCATTAAATCGAGTCGTAAACAGGAGAAACAGAACAAAGAATCCTTTGCAAATCTCAGTTTGAACAAGTGAAAGGTTGAATAGTACACTCCAGGTCCCATAGAAGCAGGTTGCGACTCTCGCTTCGGAAGAGCCGCAGTGCGTGAGTACTCAGTCGAGTATATTGCGCAACATTATGCATTCTAACTGGAAACGTTTCAGACTGGTTCACCGAGGAATGACACATATTAATTGGTTGAATAAGCAAGAACAAGTCAATTGGTTTGATATGTTTTGAGTTATCGTGTTCGTCAATTTGAAGAACGTGGTTTCGTCAAAAACGCTGACGCTCGGGTGCCGTACTTTCATACGTAGACAAGTTATATATGGAGCTATGATTCAGCAGAGGCCCGAACGTAAAAATTAATGTTTTGAAATTAGTAAACTTATGAAACCTCATCCCTGAACATTGAACTCGAGACTCACATTCCTGAAACCAACTAACCCTAAACCACAAATCCCAACCCATAAACCCTAAACCCATAAATCACAACCCATAAACCCATAAACCCTACATCCACAAATCCCAACAGATAAATCCTAAGCCCTGAACCCGTAAACCCTAAACCTACAAATCCCAATCAATAAACAACAAAATAAATCTCAAACTCATAAATGTTAACCTATACATCCTGTAGAATACACTCCTAAACTCTTAACCCATAAACCCTAAACCCATAAATCCCAAACCACAAACCCATAAACCTTACATCCACAAATCCCAACCTATAAATCCTAATCCCTGAACCCATAAACCCTAAACCTACAAATCCCAATCAATAAACAACAAAATAAATCTTAAATCCATAAATGTTAACCTATACATCCTGTAGAATACACTCATAAACTCTGAAACCACAAATTCCATCCCATAAACCCTAAACCCATAAATCCCAACCCATAAACCCTACACCCACAAATCCCCACCCATAAACCCTAAACCCATAAATCATAACCCATAAACCGTTGACCCATAATCCCTAACCCCATAAATCCCAACCCATAAACCCTAAACCCACAAATCCCAACCCATAAACCCTGAACCCGTAAACCCTCAAGATACAAATCCCAACCAACAAACAACAAAATAAATCCTAAACCCATAAAAGTTAACCTATACATCCTGTAGAATACACTCCTAAACTCTTAACCCACGAATTCCAACCCATAAACCCTAAACCCATAAACCCTACACTCACAAATCCCAACCCATAAACCCTAAGCCCTGAACCCATAAACCCTAAACCTACAAATCCCAATCAATAAACAACGAAATAAATCTTAAACCCATAAATGTTAACCTATACATCCTGTAGAATACACTCCTGAAATCGTAACCCACAAATTACAACCCATAAACCCAAAACCCATACATCCCAATCCATAAACCCACTAAACATAAACCCATAAACCCTAAATCCTAAGCCCATAAATCCTAACAAATAAACCCCCAAACCCAGAGATCCCAACCCATACACCCTAAACCCACAAATCACAACCCATAAACCCTTAACCCTGAACCCATAAACTCTAAACCTACAAATTCCAACCAATAGACAACAAAATAAATCTTAAACCAATGAATGTTAAGCTATAAATACTGTAGAATACACTTCTAAACTCTCAACTCACAAATCCCAACCCATAAACCCTAAACCCTGAACTCATAAACTCGAAACCTACAAATTCCAACTAGTGAACAACAAAATAAATCTTAAACTCATAAATGTTAACCTATCAATCCTGTAGAATACACTCCTAAACTCTTAACCCACAAATTCCAACCCATAAGCCCTGCACCCATAAATCCCAACCCATAAGCCCTAAATCTTGAACCAATTAGCTCCAAACCTACAAATTCCAATCAATAAATAACGAAACATATCCTAGACCCATAAATGTTAATCTATATATCCTATAGAATACACTCTTAAACCCTTAACTCACAAATTCCAACCCATAAACCCTACACCCATAAATCCCAACCCATGAACCCTGAATCCACAAATCGTAACCCATAAATGGTAAAACCACAAATCCCAAACCATGAACCCTAAACCCTGAACCCATAAACCCTAAACCTACAAATTCCAAAAAAATAAAATAAAATAAATACATCCTAAACCCATAAATGTTAACCTGTACGTCCTGTAGAATACACTCCTAAAACTTCAAACCGCCAAAGTCCAACCCATAAGCCCTAGACTCATATATCTCAACCCATAAACCCTAAACCCATAAAGCATAAACAAATGAAGATCGGAAAACAAAATATAAACTAAATTTGTACTTTGTAATGAAATTTTTCAATTATCAACATTTCAACTATATTATAATAACAGTGTGTATTTTTTCTAATTGACCAGAATGTAGAATTTTCATAATAAAAAAACGATACATTTACAAAAAATTGAATTTCGAAAAACTAATGATAAAATAAACTTAAAATAAATTAAAATTCTGTTAGTCAAAGCGAATGATGCATGATGAAAGTTTATATAAAAAAGGTTTCAACATTGAGTTTAGGGTGGTGTGTTTAGTGTTTATGTGTTGGGATTTGTAGGTTAAGGGTTAGATGGTCATGTGTTTATGGGTCTACGGTTTATGAGTCTAGACTTTTTTATGGGTTGAAATTTGTAGATTTAATGTTAGTGGGCTTAGGGTTATTGGTATTAGGGTTTATGGGTTTACGGTTCATGGGTCTAGGGTTTATGGGTTCAGGGTTTATAGGATAGGCATATATGGGCTTAGGGTTTATTG
This sequence comes from Andricus grossulariae, assembly GCA_011634705.1. NCBI lineage: Eukaryota > Metazoa > Arthropoda > Insecta > Hymenoptera > Cynipidae > Andricus > Andricus grossulariae. The sequence continues at coordinate 26,729 of JAABKJ010002997.1, forward strand.
GTTAGGATTTGGGCAAGTTGCTTTTAGAAATGTGAGACTCGAGTTC